>JAGPOY010002404.1:0-14889 GCA_018983105.1 Silene uniflora | reverse complement strand
GAGAGAGACGGTTTTGAAGTGGTTCGGCCTTACAAGTCAAAGCCTACGTCCACTATTCTCGAATAATAACTTTAGTACCTCTCTACGGATTATAAAATTATCAACCCACTCGTACAGCTAACTCTAACTGTAACTCAATTTGAATATCGCTAGATATTCGGTTTCACAATCTTAAGTTACTAAGAAAGTATTTTGGTGCTCTTTGAGTGTTCACACAATTGAACGTATAAGAGACAACGCTAAATACTATTATCCAGTAACGTAAATTAAAGAATAATAAGTAAAATTGATAGCACACCTTTTTGCAAATGATTTTCAAACGCAAAACAATAAACTTACTTGAATGAGATTTAACGCACAAATTGTTCGCAAGAGAATTTTATATTTCGAAAAGCTTGTTTGATTTAATGAATACCGTGTGTATATATAGAAGAGATGAGGCGCTAGGGTTTGCACGAAACCCTAGGTGTGCCGTGTGGAAGGTGATTTATTTTGCAAGAAATAAATCTTATCTTCCTTATATTTTAATCCATGAGATAATTAATTTAAGTAAACAAGATAAAATAAAATCTTATCTTTACTTAATTTAATCATAGGAATAACTTAGTTAAGTAAACAAATATATCTAATAATATTTTCAAGATAAAGGATTATCTTTGTAAAAATATTATAGAATCAAATAAGATAGTTTACTTGTGCAAGGAGTTCGGCTAATGTTTCGAACCAAAAGAGGCCGAAACCCTAGGAGGTCGAAACCCTAGGTCGTCGTCACTTCCTTGGCCCAAGTCATGGATTAGTTCAAATAGTCTAGCAAACCCTAGGTAGCATGACGACTCAAGAGTCGTTTTACTATCCAATAGGGAAACGTAAACAATTCAATTAAAGCGCCCCATATTTTATCTCTATTATTCATACACAAGATCTTTGAAACATATTTAAAGATTTTATCCTTTTGAAAATAATTTAAAACTATTAAAATCGTGCTATCAAAATACTACCTAAAGTTATAGCAAAATAGGTTATAACTTTAAGTTTGTCACGTTAATGTTATAGGTGAAATAGCTATAACTCTAACGTTCCAATATTACTTCTCCAAGTATCGTTACTCGATAGACATCCTAATACTAACTAATCTTCCTGGAGATCTTCAGTAGTAGGTCGTCTCTTCCACGATCATAAGCTCTTCATCTCGGAGCTTGTTTATAGACTTGATCGAGTCTTTGCTTGAGTGATCATCATCTTGAAACTTGTTACAGTCACAATGACGCATTAAGAATTTCTTCAATGATATATTTCAAGCTTACTATATCATGACTTGAACGATGCTTGATAGATATCTCACAAATCGTCAACGCTGTTTTGGTAAAAATTTACCCGGTTGATATTTAATTTGTGGGTTAAAGTGACCAATCTATAACTTGCGAAACCAATCTATAACTTGCGAACAGATAAAAATATAACGAAATAAACGAGCGAAAATGCAATGAAAATAAGGAGACGACACGAGAAATTTGGTGACGCGGAAAACCCGATGTGGGAACAACCGCGGGGAGAGACGGAATCCCCCAAGTGGCACTATAATCGAGATGGAATTTTACGGGCGTAAGGAAATACAATGGTGAATTTTCTATGGCTTTTTACTGTGTGAGTATTATTTTTTATCTTGATGAACGAATGATCCCCTTTTTCTCTTAATGCTGGCTCTTTTATAACTGTCCAGACACAGGACCTCTGCTTCTGCGCTCCCCCTGGTTCTGTGCCTGATTTTCAGCCTTTCCCAATTAATGTGGTAACTGTTGTTGACTCATTCATTGCTCTTTAGTATCCTTAAGGAATATTCCCTTTTGACTTTTCAACATCTATTCTTATCATTTGTGCGTGACATTCAACTCCAATATTGTGTTTGTTGTACTTTGATCCTATGGTCCATATTTCGCCACATCATCGATCCTCTTCATATGAGTTCATCCAATAGCTGGCTGCCACGTGGCCTATTATAAAATTGTGATTTTTGCCCATAACAATTGCCCCCAATTTTCCTTCTCAGCTCAAGATGAGGAGGGAAAATAATCTTTCACGCTCTAGATGCTATGTCATCTAATATGTTGCTCTGATTCTATTTCATTTGTTATACTGCTGCTACTTCTTGACTTCTCACCCTCTTCCAGGATCTTGCTAAGTCAAAGGTTACTCTGGAAATGATTCTGACTCAACGGAGGAAAATGGCTGATGGGCTGCTCCTAAGCCTGCTAAGAAGAGAAAGGCATATTCTGGTTCTGCAGGTGGATCTGACGCCAGAAAGAGGGCCTACTAGTGATTCGGCCACGGAGTCTACTCCAATTGAGATTACTCTATTTGCAACCATGCCCCAATTCCTGGGCCTGCTCCACCATCTGGCTCTGTTTCTGAGGCTGTTTTTGTTTTTTGTACTCAATTCTGCTTTAGGACCCAATTCTGCTTCTGAACCCAATTATACTTCTGGACCCAGAGTTTCTGCGTCTCCTTGCTCCTGCTGGTCTGGAAGTAGAGCAACTGTAGAGGTACCTAGGTGCTCTGTAAATGCTGGTGAACGTTGGATCCAGCTGGTGGAGCGGCGAAATGCTGGATCTGGATGACGGACGCTGGGTCTAGCAAGTAGATGTTGAGTCCGTAGCTGTCGGAAACTGGTAGATGCTGAGTCCAGCCTCCTCCTGACTCTACTATTCTGCGTCTGGTCGCCATAGGTGATTCTGGCGCTGAGAACTCCTACAATACTATTCTGCGTCTGATTGCCATAGATGATTCTGGTGCTGACAACCTATGTCGGAACTTGCGGATGTAGTTCTGGTACCTGAAAAATGTTAGTGATGCAATCTAGGTGTATGCGATGACCTTCTCACGTATGATCCACCCTATATGGTGACTAGACACGTTCGAACTCTATTTGTTGTGAATGCAATGTCTATCAACGTGTCGTGGGGATGATCACGCTTGAGCGTGTGTTTAACGTGTGTTGCGAGCGTCGCGAGTGTACTTTGCCATTTCTGGCGTACTTTTGATTTGTGCATGCACGTTGTACGCTGTATGTTTGGCCATCGCTGATAGATTGCTGGCTCTGGGGCCTTGTTTGCCCACTCTGTTTCTGAGGGTGACAGGCTTGCGTGGGTGCTAATGCAGCGCGGGAGACTGAATGTCCCGGTTGTAAGTGCTTAGCCACAGACACACGCCGACTATGGTGAATGCAGGCTCCGCCAGAGTAGTTTGTAATTTCATTCAAATAACTTGAAAGGATTATTCTAAGTTATTTAACTCCAGGGCGGATGTAGAAAATGATTTTAAAATCCACCAAGTTTTCAGAGCCAGAAAATGTGAAAACTATTTTAAGACCCATCAAATATTCAGAGCCAGAAAAATCTAGTACGTTTTCAAAGCCAGAAAATATGAAAATTATTTTAAGACCCATCAAATATTCAGAGCCAGAAAAATCTAGTACGTTTTCAGAGCCAGAAAAATCCAGTACGTTTTCGGAGCCAGAAATATGAAAATTATTTTAAGACCCATCAAATATTTAGAGTTAGATAATGTTTAAAGCAAAACCTGGAACCTGGCAGGGCTGCATCTGGTAGACTGAGTACCCGGTTGCTGACGATGTCGGTCGATTTAGACTAAATACTTTTTTAAATGGATGATGTTCCATGATTTGTGAACCATTTGTCCCATCATAGTCATGAGTCACTGGATGCAGCGGCTCTGCTGGCTAGTGGTTGATCTGTGTGTGCCTCTGACTGACGGTGCATTTCTTTGCAAACTCCATAGCATCTCTGCGCGTTATGAGCCAGAAGTATCTCTACCTCGGTGTCTTATTGGACAAGCTCCTGCCCCCTGCATGTTTTCCACATTCTCCAATGTGGAGAGCATGCAAAACAGCCTGCATCTGAGGTAGGGTCGCTGTCGGGGGTCTGCTCCTGACCAGTGGCGTTGCTTAATACTCCTGCTTCCTGTAGCCACTGGGTGTGAATCTTACTTTGTCTGGACGTTCCTTCTTCTGGTTCAGCCTTCAGGAATGCTGGCTCCAACAGATGTACAATTGGTATTGTCGAGACAGCACCAGATTTGAACGTTGCCCCCAGGATTGCTAGGGCATCTGCTTCTACGTTCTGGTTTCGGGGAATTTGTTTGATGCTGAAAGTGGTGAACCCGAGGGTTAACTCCTTTGCCACCTTAAGATATCGGATTTTAGATCCAGAGCCACCCTCAGATCCAGGGTCAACCATCTTCTGGGGACAGGTCTGCGTCGTCCCTCCCATCCGTGCTTCTAGACACTTTATTCCCGGTCCTGCTGTAGGGTGTTGATCTCTCGTTCCTCTTTTCCACAGTAGCTTTTATAGATATGGGGTCTGAATCATAGATGGCTCTCCTGGGTACTGGATCCTCTTCCAGCCTAATGGCCCCGAGTGCATATCTCTGAACCTCCTCGAAGGTCTTGCAGGGATTCATGGTCAGCTCCTGGTACAGAAAATCTGAGTCTGGATGAAGCCCGTGGCGGAAGGCCTGTATGGCGGTGGTCGCATCCTTGAATAGACACCTTCTCCTTATTGAAACGGTGCAGATAGTCTTGTACGGTTTCCCCAGCCTCTTGAACTGTTCGGTACAGGTCGCTAGACTGCTTCTCTGGCTTTCTGCTGCTGGCGAATTGCTGGTGGAACGAGTTTACAAGATCGGCGAAGTTTGCAATGCTCCTGTTGGGCAGGTTGACAAACCACTACAAGGCTGCTCCGGAAAGTGTGGATCCGAATCCCTTGCACATGCAAACTTCCTTCAAGGGCCCTGTTGCTGTTATCACCATCATCTTCTGCTTATAGTGGTTTATGTGATCGATTGGATCTGTGTTCCCATCATAAAGCGTCATCGCCGGTGGTGCACATCCTTTTGGGACACTAGTGAGAGCTATGCCATTAACAAAAGGGGAATCTGCATAGCTGTCTCGCGATGCCCTCTCCAGGGGACGGGCTACACCTGGTATCCTGTACAGTATGTCTCTCAGCTCCTGGTACTGCTGTTCCATCAGATTACCTACTCCTGCAAAAGTGTTAGAAACAGACGGAAAAAGGGTTGCAGGGGTACTTCTTGGATATTGTCCAGGTGCTGGATGACTCGTCACTGGTGTTGCACTGATCAGGGATCCTGGTTGCCATCCGGGTGTCTACTTCAGGGATGTTTCTCCGATCCAGGCTCCACTAGTGAGTTGACCTCCTGCTGATGTTGCCATGTTGATAACTGCTCCAGACTGCCATCCAGGTGTTTGCTGGATCTGGGATCCTGCAAAAGGTTGAGAGTTAGATCTAGGCAGACCATTAGACCATGCATTACCTAGTGTCTGCTGCAGGCTGATTGGGTTGTCAAATGACAAATATCCCAATCCTCTGGGTTCAATGGGTCTGCTCGGTGTCACTCCTTCGAGATCGAGCCTGAAGACTATCCCTGGTGGGATTGTCCGACTCCGCCCTCCACTAGAGGCTGTATCTGGTACTACAGGAGGCGATGCATCAGCTGCAGGTCTGGGCTGGACTACCATTACGATCTTGGCTAGCAGGTTCTGGTTGTCCTTCCTCAGATCCTCTACCGCCTGGTGTAGTGTGTCTGTCCCCTGAATCGTCACCTGCATTGGATTAAGCAATGGAGATCCTACTTTCACGGGAATTCCTGCGGATGATCCCTCCTGGTTCTGACTCCGAAACAGAGCCACACTCCTCCTGGGACTGCTTTCTCTGCTGGTCTGCAGCGGTCCAGATGCAGCGCCTGCTTTGGATTTATGTGATGGCTTGACAGGCAGAAGCAGGGGCATGGTCCAGATGCAGGAAAAGATCCTACCGTTGCAGGAAGAGATCCTGCTCCAGAAGGCAAGGCTGATGTGCTCCTGGTGCTAGAAGGGTTCTGGCTAGTTCCAGACATGGTGGCGACCTGAATTTTGAGATTTGGCTGTAGAAAATGATCACTATACCCCACGGTGGGCGCCAAACTGTGATTTTTGCCCATAACAAACGCTTGCTTCGTAAATGTTTGTAAGTCTTCGATTGATTAGTCAATGTTATAGCTAGCAAAGCTATAACTCTTATTGAATAACATGAAGTACTCTGAGACAACTCAACAAACAATTACGAGCATACGTAGCATTAACATATACATACTTGTCACTTATCAAAACTTAACATATACCTTATATGGTCCAACATAATCTTTACTCCAAAATCCTCAACATAACCACCACCTACCTTAACTCTTCAACACTACGACATAATCTCATTCTTCCTCATTCACGCATTTATCCCCAAAACATCACTTACGATCCATAAATTATTATACACCTACCAAGTCCTTAAATTTTCATTTTATTGTCGTCAAACTCGTCAATAACTAACATGATACTATTTCCCAAACACTCAGTACTTACTGCATGCTCTGATGAAAGATTATGAACCAACTACAATTTCCAGCTCATTACACACATGTTCTGCTAATTACTTGCCACAACTATGTCAAAAAAATTTAGTCTATCATAAGATCGAAAGTGTTTTCAATCCCCTCCCACAACTATTTTTATTCAACAAGGTATCCCTATAACTATGACAACGTCGACCACATGTACGACTCTTTTCCATACTATACTCTAGTATCAACCACCAGTAAAACTTAAAGAAAACAACGGTAAGCAGAAAAAAACAATCTATATGCCCATACTACACCGATATAATCTTTCAAAAGTTCATCTCACAAGTACTCTACCTACTCTACCACAACCGATGACGGCATCGCAACACCGTCACCAACAGCCGCACCGCAGCGCGAAAGTACCTGCATCGCAACACGGAGTCCCGTGCCCGGATCGCAACCCGGAACACAACAACCATATTACCAAAGAACAGAGTCTCGATTCAACGATAACCTCACGATCCATTCAACTACTCATTATCCTTTTTCGATATCGTCTTACTAGACCACCAAAATACAACATACTACACGAATAAACAGATAACAGCTTTACGTATGTCATATCATACCATTACTTATGAGGTCTGAATCTCACACAATTACCTTCACATATCAAAGACCTATAATTAAATCTAACAAGTCAATCCTGTTCACATAATTTACCACCTGATAACATATATCCTACACACAAGGTTAAACTCATATGCCCTTCATATCATATTCTTCCGATTCACAAACTTAATACCAACCAACCAAAATACCATATCCTCAATGCTCAACTACTAGCCAAAGCCCCTTATATCCACATCGTATACTCCCTCGTACCCATACTAATGCGGTCTCCACAAAATCAACTACCTTTGAACGGCTAACTTCCTATTTCACAACATTATCCTTAATCACTACTTGCAACGCCACGACACCGCAATCATTCATATCGCAACCCCCTTACAAGTACCTCTAACTATAACAGTTCATTTTCCTATCTTCGCTTACCAAATAACGAACTCTATCAAATCCATTAACAAAATCACCTTCATATCTATACCAATTTTGTCTATGATTATATTGTCACCTAACTCACCACCAAAGTCACATACCATGCGAATACTCTATCAACTTCTTACTTCCTTAATTTCTCCAAAACCTATGATTAACAAGTCGTCCTGCAATTCATATATATTCCTTAACTCACACCCTCATGATAGTATCCTACATCTCCATGATTCCTTATTTTCATGTCCCATAATATTTGTTAACATTCACTCGACTTACTCCCTTACAGCCTAGTCCTTTAATCTTTCTGTTACCTTCTCCTTATTTCCCCAAAAAAAAAAAATTAAATCTCATTAGCCCATATCAGTAAATTCTCATTCATTTCTTATCCATAATCCCTCTCATCATGCTACTAAAAATTACTCTTTAATCAACTACATATTTCCATAATATCTCCAGAAGCCATAATTCATTCCGTCCCGTTATCTTCCCAAAGTAGTTACACAACTAGCTAGGTTCGCTACATGGTAATCCAAATTCCCAAACACAACCTCTATATACAAATCCACATTGCGGCATAAACCGTTCCAAGCTCACTAAACATCAATCTTTTCCTTTTTCTATGATGAACTTCCATCAATTATTTCCTCACCCAATACCGTCATAATTACCTATCTCCATAAATCCTTATGTATATACATACTAGATTTCAAGCCTAGGCGTTGCCCGAGTCATATCACTACAGTGGCTTTGAAGTACTTATTAGGAGATCGTTGTTAAAAATGTCCTTTCCTGGAACGATTACTGGTCTACGTTTTGGTCGTTTTGTATGCTAGCTCAATACCAAAGAAGAGTAAGGTGCCCATGGTTCTTGTAAGGTAACAACTCGTGAAAATAATGTTGTACAAAGACGACATTTGAGTATCAATCATGAAATTAGGAGATTGGCTGCAACGAATGGTAAACATTGGAGAAAGAAATGGGCTAAATGTGCGTTGGCTGCAGTGGTTTATTGCATTTGGAATGAGCGTAATGCTAGGATTTTCCAGGATGCAAATCGAACTACTACCCAACTTATTTATATGATCAAAAATATAGTTAGAATCCGTGTCTTAGCTAATGTAACTCACTTGATTAGTGATATAGACCAAACTAGCCTAGTAGTCTAAATTTGGGTCGCCTAGTATGATGTTTTTGGTTTGCTAGCGGATGTATTTTGTACCCTTCGTTTTTCCCTTCTATTAATGGAAGAGCTCATTTCTTTCAAAAAAAAAATAAAAAAATAAAATAATGTTGTACATGTATCACACAACAATGAAAAAGCACCTAAAATAGAGAGTGACAAAATTCCTCCTACAAAAACATTGTAAGTTGATCATATATATACTTTCTCCATCTCAATCAATAGTTTACATTCGTTTTTTTTCCCTCACAAAATAAATCAAACGTAAACTATTCACCAGAACTGAGGGAGTAATGCTATTTTGCCTCACAATTTATTTTACTCTAAAACTCATAAACAAAATTAGTAGCTTATAAAATATTGAACGATGTATGGGCAGTGGCCTTGTGGCTCTAGAAGTTTTGAATAGAGAAACTTGTTTTCAACAAACTCGTCTTCGTATTGTTTTATATCTTTATCTCATCTGATTTTAATTTGTTATTTAATTTTTTTAAATATCTCTTTAACATTTACGTAGTTGATAAAACTTTGACTCTTATATCGGTAATAGTTAATAGTTATTTTCAATATAAGGTTAATGGGTAATTATACCAAGTAACTACGGAGTATTATCCAACAATAAAAGTGCAATTTGATCTTATAATAGTCAAGATCTTCTATGTAGGCCGCATGATTTCATGACATTTAAATTAAATTGTAAGAATCAATAAACAAATGTGTAACGATTCTATATAATGTATGATACTATTGTTGGACCCAAATCTTGCCTACTATCCTATTATCTCTTAGAATGTTTAAAAAAAAAAGTTAGAATCATTCACAAATCCAGTTTGATCTTGTATCCTTTGTGGAGAAAGTGCATAATTAACTAAATTCGTCGTGAAAGTTAGACTCTCTTTTTATGGGAAAAAATATCTGCATGTTCTACCACCACTTGTATATAAGAAACTTTCTTGAAACGGAAGATGAGAATTAGTAAAATACACTAACAAACACAAAACATAAATGAGAAATAAAATGTAAAGTATGTATGACTACGACTTTGAGACCACCACTTACATCAAGGCTTTACAGTTTTTCTTTTGAGGCCAAGGTTATAGAGACCACCGCTTGGCATAATTTGGATACACCTCCAAGAGAGTAAATGGATAAGACGTCCAAATATTAATCCCTGCAAGAGAAGGAAAAAAAAACATTATGATCAAAGCAATAGTTTCCGAACAACAATAACATTGACCTGATCCAGGTGTAGAAAGAAACTAAGACGCAAGCATAATTGCACCCATATATAATACAGTAACAATTATGCATAATAAAAAGCTCATGAAATTTCAATAAAATCATAGATAAAATAACGTTGATATAGAAGAGCCTATGTGTAACTGAGCCGATTGCAATGAAAATGTCAAATACATAGTTGGCTGATGATAAGATTTTAGTTAGTTATTCAAATACGTATCAATTTTCTATATAATATTATTTAATTATTATAATTTTAGTTTTAATTTATGTACTCCCTCCTATTCAGCCTATAGTTCCCCTTTCATTATAATACTCCTCACATATATTAGAGAAAGGGGAACTACAGGCTGACTTGGAGGGAGTATCTTTTTTCTTTTTATAATTTATTTTTTATTTATACACATAATTTATTTAACAAAAACAATAGCCAATGAAATAGATCCAAAGCGATAGCCAATGAAATCGCTTCAAAAGTTCCTCTTTTAAGTATATAGATAGATATTCCTAATTACCATAATTTTCACATCCTCCATTCCAAACTTTTCTTTATCGCATTCCTCGGATTTACATTACCACTCTTATCATCACTCAACCGTATATGATTATCACAACACCACTTAAGCCAACGACTACTTCACTCGTCATAGCTCATAGTTAGTGCTCCCTATCTCAATAAGTTCATCAATTCAGTTCCCCTTTCCACTATCCATCACGACCACTCATGACTAAGCAACTCTCTCACAACCATACCAATCACAAGGTGGCACTTTTTGCATTATAAGGTCCGTCTAAGACATGTAATAAAACTAAAATACCCATAAGACAACACATTAAGAAACAAAACAACACTAGTAAAGTCAATTTGACATCCAAATAGGTCAAAAGGTAGGCGTAGGTCCATGAGGTCACTCGGTCGAATACTAAGACTACTAGGTCGAGTAAGGACTACTCGGTCGAGTGACTACCCTCTAGAAGATACTGTAAAATAAAAACATCCGAACTCGGTCAAGTAACAGTCACACACAGCCGAGTAAGGCCAACTCGGTCGAGTAATAGTGACTACTCGGTCGAGTAACAGTGACTACTCGACCGAGTCAATTCTCAACAGCGTCCAGTTTTAGTAAAACGGTCATATCTCACTCGTTTATTGGTCATTTTGGACATGTGACCTATCGTTAGAATCATAAGAGAACAAGCTATCACCTCGACTTAGAATCACAGCAATATCATTCCTAGAACTCTACTTGTGACCATTTAAAGACAGCCCCTCCGTAATCGAACTTCATACAAATCAAATTTTCGTAACAAAACAACTTAAGCATCAATAACAAAGACAAAAACAACTCAATGCTCTTAAAACCAGTATAATAAGTGAGTTTTTATCATACCCATATGTACATTAAATACAAGACTCATATATACACATGCTAGAAATCATGTACATCCCTTCTTACCGCATTCATGCTCATGCCCCAAACAAAATTGTATACATTGTATCACATCAATATGCAACTCAAATAAACGTATCACGGTTGGTACTACTCGCATATTTCTATGGTACAAAAGGCCATATAATAAACATCAATTCATGCTTGTACACTACAACATATAATTCACATTATCAAACGTATTGATAAGTGCCTAATTTGTATATATTTTATCCCCCTATGTTAGCTCTAGTTTACATTATAATATGCACTTATCTTTAGTGTTTTGGGCTAATACTTGTGTTTCCAGTGTACTTTGCTATTTTAACTTGTTTTGTAGGCAATGTTAGCTCTATGAGCTAAAAACACTACAAATGGACTAAGTATGTTACACTAGAAGACTAAGCCTAAGAAGAGTGGGAAATGATGGACCAAAATTACAACAAATGCTAAATGAAGAAGTCAAGCCCACACAAAAAGTCAATCAAGCATTGAAATGGTCAAGTAATGAAGCATTGGTAATAATATTATGGATGGACCAACTAATGCACATTTTACAAAAGTAAAGTCAAAATCCATATTACATTTTGTCAAAGATATTTAAGGAGCAAAGGATTCCATATGTGGAGATAAAGCATGGATTAAAGGGCATTTACCGGGTGAAATAAGAGAGCAATTAACATAAACATTGGATGCTCTAGCAATTAATCACGAAGTTAACACAAAATGCGTGGAATGTTACGGTCCCGATCGGGACCATGTGATCCCGATCGGGACGGGGTGGTCCTTGGTCGTTTTTGGTCTTCAACTCTCATTTACGTTTCACCTCCTATTCTACTATAAATAGGAGGTGTTATACGACTCATTGGGCATCTTTTTTACACTTCTATCATAGCTTATTCTTACCTTTTCCTATCAATTTCCTTAGTTTAGTTTACACAAAAGTTCTCTTGTAATTCTCATAAGTAGTTAATCTTTCAATAGTTAGCATTTCTAATCAAGTTAATACAAGCTTTCCTTTGGGTTTATGTTCTTCATTTCAAGTCTTATTTCTTCCATTGGTATTGTATTTCTCTTTATTTTATTATTGCATTCTCATTATGTCATTTATATTATTGTCTTTTGGTTTTAATCTTAATATGAGTAGCTAATTCTCTAGTCTAGGGACTAAGGGAGACATGTAATAAAAAGTATTTGCAATATGACATAATTGGTAAAGATAATATGTTGTTCATATGTTTCTAGCACATGCTCATTTATGTTTATATTAATCGATGACTAAAGCGCATAATCGTTGGTTAAATTGCGCGTCCTAAGTCGAGAGGCACGGTATTTGAAGTAGAACATTTGCATGTTGTTAATAGAGTAACCTAATCATATCGAGAGATCAATTAGACTATTCTATTTATATGTCGAGAGGCGGGTGTCTAAACCCTTAGCAATGAACAATGTTTTATAATATCATATTAATCATATGCATTTACAATTCTTACATGTTGAACCGACTTCCCTAGATGCTTTTTATTATTATCGTTTACATCTTATTTACACCAACCAACAAATTGATAAACCGACCTAGATAGAAATACTATTCATAGAATTTTAATAGAACAACCTAGCTTCCTTGTGGATTCGACCCCTAAAAATACTACATTAATTTGTTGTACCGAAGGGTATTTTTGTTAGGTGTGCGATAGCCTATCAAATTTTAGCGCCGTTGCCGGGAAACACGATTTTTGTTCTATTGTTTTGTTGTTTTTCTATCTTTTTTCTTGGGGAACTCTTGTTCCTTGAGACCGTTACTTAAATTTCCTCTAGTGTTGTCTTATGCCCAGGTCCGATCGAACCGGAGAATTGCTTCCACTTGGTCCCGAGCCTGAGAGAACTTTGTGGAGAAGACTCCGCTACGCGAGAGAGGTTTCGGAAGCCACCACACTTGCTGAACTAGAATTAGTAAGAAAGTCTTATCTTGACGATCTTCAAATTTTAGAAGGGGAAGAAGCTTCTACTTCTACTACCCCACCACAAAATCCACCACCACAAAACTCACCACCAAATTCACCCATTTCATCATCACCACCCCCACAAATCACAAAAATGGTGAAACTATCCGATCATTCCGAGCCTACCAAGGCTATGCTACCAACCGGTATCAACACTACCCACATAACCGCCGTCAATTTCGAGATTAAGCCGGAGTTATTGAATATCGTGGAGAGAAGGCAATTCGGGGGAAGTGCTTTGGAGGATCCCGATTTGCATGTGAAAAAATTTTGTGACTATTGCTCTCTTATTAGACAACCCGGTGTTATACAAGATCAAATAAGGGAGATACTTTTCCCTTTTTCATTGAAAGATAAGGCAAAGCTTTGGATCAGTAGCCTTAATCGTACCGCGTTGGGAATCACCGATTGGTCAACGTTGGCTCTTGCTTTTTACAAGAAGTGCTTTCCACCGGAGAGGACTCAAACACTAAGGAGCCAAATCACAAGTTTCCGTCAAAGGGGGGATGAAAGCCTCTTTGAAGCTTGGGAAAGGTACAAGGAGTTGCAAAGGCAATGCCCACATCATGGGTTGGATGCTTGGTTTTTGGCTATCCCCATCTACAATGGGTGTAACGCCGAAACTCGCCGAATTCTTGATTCCGCCAATAATGGGCGGTTTGATCAAATTGACACCGATCTTGCTCATCCTACGATCAAGTCCATGGCAATCCACGATGCTCAATATGTCAATTCTAGGAACATTCCCACCCAAGGTAATCAAAACTCTTCCAATGACTCTTTAATGGCTAGAGTTGCTATGCTTAAGCAACGATTGCAGGCTAGAGATACTGTGTCCACCACTAGCCAAGTCATGGTTTGTGATGCTTGCGGAGGAGCGGGTCATGGAGCGGGAGTGTGTAGGGCATCTCCTATGGAAGTATGTACTTATCAAACCTATAAGCAAAATGCCCATCAAACCGGTAATTTCTCCAACACTTATCCTCCTATCAACAACAACTACATCCCACCATATTGTGGGGAATATCCGTATATTCACCCCTTAAATTTTAGGACTATAACGATAATTTAATATGTGAATTTACGCGTCATAAACGAAATGCAAAAATCGAAAAACTAGATAAAGAATACAACCTTAGGTCCTCGCAAATATGGCCTAAGAACAGAAATCAACGTAGATTTCCTCCTAATTGTTGCACCCAAAACACGGTGAGACTATGCCCCTTCTGCTAGAAAGCGTTCTCTGATTGCCTTGCAATATTGAGAGAACTATTGTGAGTTTTTCGATGTGAGATCCGAGTTCAGAGAGAGAATGTTTCTCCAAACCCTATGATCGGTCCATAATTTGTAGTATTTTTCCCTTGATATTAGCTCATGTTTTATACGATATTTGCGCTATTACCTAGTGATTTGTTGAGCTAATGCTTCCTTTTAGTTGTTTTGCTTGCGTTCGCTAATTTTGCAGGAATCTAAGCATTTAGAGGCTTTTTCCACCATTTTAAGCAAGTAATTGGACTATGGCATGACAAGATCATATTGTGACGGTCCATAATACACTTTGCTAGCCTTA
>JAGPOY010002403.1:0-14393 GCA_018983105.1 Silene uniflora | reverse complement strand
ACCCATCTCTTCCAATCATCACGTTTCCTAATCTTCTCACCCTACAAAATGATTAAGAAAGTAAATTACATTTTACAGAGAATATTATTTTGGTAAAACAAAGGTCTCAATGTATCATGTAACTAACCTGTACTTCCACAACAGTTGAGGACCTAACAGCTTCCAGTATTTGGTAAGTGTCATTAGTTAGAACACTAACCTGCAAGGGAGTATACAATTAGTATCAATCAAGACAAGGGTATGTACTATGTAGCATGAGAAGCTAAAAGCCAATGCTCAAACAATGTGAGCCTTGTGACACATGCAACACGGTACTCGGTAACCTAATCTGAAGTTCACATGGGATCAACAATTTAGGAAGAAAAAAGTGGAGCAACAATTTAGGGGGAGTTTGGTTCAAAGGGAAGGAATGGAATGAAATGGAATGTCATACCACTACGGAATGGATTCTAAATCCCATACTTGTTTTAAGTTGTTTGGTTAGACATTGGAATGGAATGGAATGTAAATATTAAGACAAAAAATATCAAGGATTCAAGAGTTGCTTGAGTGATGGATGAAGTTGAAGGGGATGCATTTTACAAGTGGTGCGGTTATAAATGGAATAAAGGTTTTAATGGGCTCCCAAGCAATGGATTATTTAGTAGGAGGAACGTAAGCAAAACTCAGTGTAAACTTTCTCTTTGACTTTACTTTAAATTAAACGACTATTTTTATTACTTTTGAGTATTGGTTTTGGGGTTCCTTGATCCTTTTGCAAAAATCCTGCAGGAAGTTTTAACTCAAATGGAAGGTCTACATTATATCAAACTTGAATGAAACGACCACTTCTACCTTGTTCTCTTCCAGTCATTTACTAGAATTCCTATTGTAATAAATAAATTATTATAAATCTCCCAATCAATAACGGAATTACACTAAAAAGTATCACAGTTTTTTTTTTCTCATGGTTATTGATTAAAACAAAACAGTTGCCGTTTTCCAGTACTGTAGCCCAGTGGAGTGAGAATATGTTGTGAAGGATTTTGTGAAAATGATTGACACCATATGCAGGGTTCAAGTACAAGAAATGTCGCCAAAAATCCTATTATCTATAGCTATTATCTATAGGGGTAATGAACTCCTCTTCCATCCACGGTGCTTGTTTAGTTTACGATGAGTAAAGCAACAACTGTATTAAATATTACTGCAAGAAAGTGTAGCACTAGAAGCATTAATCAAATATAACAGTAACAGATGCCTACATCCCACCGGATCATATTTAAATGCGGGAAAATATTCAGGTGACAACCACAGCAACCACGAACATTGTTACGACTCAGAAAGAGCATCAGGAAGGAGAACTCACCCTGTTGAACTTAGAAATTAAGTCAACATGAACCCAGCCATTTTCATCCATGTGCTCCCGCAGATATGTGTCTCTAACTAAATTGTCAACACTGGCACGAGAAGATAGAATACGATGATGGTTACATTAACTAAAGCATTGTCAGCCATAATCAAAGTACGTCTTACATGACATGAGTTCGAAAGAGTACCTGAAGTAATAGTTAATCTGCCTCTTCAACTCAGAAGAGAGCTCAGGACCAGGTACCGGGAAATAAACCGGAGAAAAAGGTGGCACAAGCATACCTGGGGGGAGAAAAACTAGAGGCACATAAAAATATTAAAAACGATTATCACTGTCATGTATAAACTCTGAAAGCACTAGAAAAGGCTAGAAAAATACCAGGCATTCCAGGGTTTAGGAAAGGTGGCACAAGTGGTGGAGCATAAACAAACGGAGCAGAAGCAGGTGGGGCGACGACCAGGGCCCTTGGAGCACCTCTTGGCTGCATATCTCTTCCATTTAAACTCCTTTGATGGTTAAAATCATGATTACCACGTTCCTGATCATTACGTCTACCCCCGTAATTCTGATGTGACCCGTCTCCACGTGGGTGGGGTCCTCCGTTCCCCTTCCTGAAAGGGTTACGCTGTTGATGATGATGCTCTCCACTGGCACTTCTCGGACCTGAATCTCTCTGACTGTGATTTTGCATATTATCCATACCAGAACTTTCAGAAGAGCGATTAGAATTAGGTTTAGGAGAACCATGACTATGCTGATAATGAGCACCTTCTCCAGCTGGTTGTAAGGATTGATGAGAAGGCATCCCATTACTCTGGGGATTACTCCCACCATCACGCTTGAACGACTTTTGCCGGGCAGGGCGGGAATGATTAGGTGTCATATGTTGGTTCGAGTTGCTATTAATTGATTTCTGTGAACCTGACGATTGTAACCGCGCTGTTGTTACTGATGAAGTATTGATTCCAGACACCTAAAACATCCCAAACAAACAACGCAATTCAGCAAACATCAATATTTTAAATCCAAACTATATACATAAACTAGTAAAATTTCATTTATATTATGAAGTTCGAAAATTTGTCACAATTCACATTCAACCAGAAAAATTCATAATCATATATCACGAAAGATACCTACATTCAAAAGCACGTAGCTTTAAAACCAAGCAAACACAAAAACAAAACCGAATACAAAAAAAACCCACATTAATCACACGGATAAATATTCTCGAATTCGATCACGATTAATTTTACTCCAGTTTCAACAAAATTACACCGATCATGTACCCTAAATAATCTCTTACACATAAAAAACAAAAATTGAATCAAATTTTTCCGATTATAACACTAAAATCAATCAAATAACAGAAAAGCCTAGCATTCACTTTCAAAACATCACTGATACTAACAATCACATCATTCCAAAGCATGTAGCTTTCATCCCAAGCAAACAAAAAAAATCAAAAAAAATCAAAATTAATCCAACGATTAGCGAACCTGAGGCGAAATAGTGGATCCAAAATCCGGAACAATAATCGAAGAATCGGAAGAAGACGATAGCTTCGGAGACGACTTAGTAGTACACTCAGAAAGTGACGGCCATAGCTCCGCTCCCATAACCACCGCAGCAGCACCGCTTACAGCGGTTTCTCCATTAATCGACGACGACGTCGGCTTCTTATTCCACGCTGCCGGCTTCTTCGCATTGTTATCAGCGCCGGCGCCGGCGTCAGTCTCTGACACAATCTGATTCCATGGTGGAGATGTCGTCCTCTTAGGCGACATTCCGGCGGCCGATACGGCTGCGTTAGGGTTAGGGTTTGGTGGTGGATTGTTGTTTCCTTCAGCGGCCATTAAGAAAATTAGGGTTTTTGTCACTTAAACGATCAAATAACGACGAAATAAAAACAATAATAATTATAAATATTGTAATTAAGGATTAATGTTATTGGTTCTTAAGTATTATTAATTATTATTATTATTATTATTATTAATATTGTAATTAATTAGGGTGATCTGTGAGAGACGGATGGATTAGTGAAGGAAGGAAACGCCGATCTCTCTCTCTAAAAAGGGGTGAAGAGAGAACGGAGAAGGAAAGAGGAAATTGAAAAAGTTCCCGGAGAAACGAGTTTATTGTTTTGCTTCTATTTTATACGGACTAATATACTAATATAAATAAATAAGTAGGTTATACGTAAATTCTTATTTTAGACGGTCTTTTTGCTCTAAAATAATAAAACTGAATTTTGTGACATAATGCTTCAGTCACTGATATAACTTATTATGGTAACTTATTTTTTCAGAAGTGCTCATATTTGACTGTCAAATGGTCACAAAGCCCCATCTTATTGTTTCATACCAAAATGGCTCATTTCTATTTATTTCAATGTTTCACTTGGATTAGAATTGAGACTGGCTTTTCTTCGTTTCCGTGTTTACCCTAGTTTGTCTTCAACCCAACTTTGTCTTACCATAAACTCACCACCTTCATACATATATTCATAATAGGCTTATCTATTTTTATCATTTATTTATCGTAATTGATACCTTTTTTAGTATCTACTCCGTATTATTTATTATATACAGTTTTAGCTTTTAATTGTAAAATGTTCTCAGGTTGAATTTATTGTGAGATTTTATGAGACCGACTTTCAAAAACATACACTTGATTAATGACATCTTTGCAAATCTTTTGAATCAATTTGTACAAATGTTTAACGTAAGATACAAATTCTTGTATAAGACGACTTAACGGAATAACAACTGAAGGTAAATTAGAACATTACTAGTTAAATTTTGGACATTGTTTTGATTATATTACAGATTAATGTTTTACAAATGTAATTAATTTACGTAGTACATGTTTTATTGAACGCAATACTTTTTCTACAACTTTTTCCATTTTTATGCTCTTTACTAAAAAACCTCACTAAATCATTTCTCTCAAATTCTAACGAATAGGTCTCTAAAATCAACCACATTTTTTTTAGAGAAAATTGTTGATTACAGCAAAACCACTTTTTGAAAATTACTGTGTTATATAAGTTTTTTGGAAATCGCAGCCATAATAACACTTCTGATCAGAAACTCCAACCGAAAGTTTTACTCCGGTGAAAAATTGAGACAAATTTGAATTTTTGTGACTTAAGTTCATTTTTTGAACGAAAATACCCTTACCTTCTACCTATAACAACCCCTTACGTTCCTCCTCTTTTATAGAATTCACTTCATCTTCTCTGTAATTGTCCATTCCTTCTCCATCAATATTTACCTAATCTACTTGGTGTCTTTTATTCACATTCTATCCTAATCAATTTAATTAAATTTTGATTCTATTATATTCATTTTCTCTTGAAATTAATTAGTGTTCTTCATCATCAATTTTTCCCAAATTGAAAATAATTAGGGTTCTTCAATTTTGGGGAAAATTTGAGAGAGTGGTGTGGAGGAAGATGGGGGTTTAGGGTTAAATGAGAGCTAATTGAGAGGTAAAGTGAAATGAACTGATTAAGTAGGCAAACAAGCCAAGGGTATTTCGGTCACATTTTAACAAAATTCACCGGAAACGTCATCGTGGTGCAATTTTCAAAGGAAGGTGATATTATGACTGTACTATTCAAAAAAAAATTATATAATGCTGTAATTTTCAAAATATGGTTTTATAAGGCTTTAATCAACAATTTTCCTTTTTTTTTATTACAATTCTATTACTTTGAATGTAAAACAAGTATTTCACTATTTAAGGCTCTGTTTGGCAAAACTAACTGAAAAGGTAGCTGAAACCTGAAAAGCTACCTGAAACCTGAAAATGTAATAGATATGGTAGCTGAAAATTAGGAGCTGATAAGCTAACTGATTATATAAAAATGTGTTTGACAAACTAGCTGAAAAGGTAGCTGGTTTGGTAAAATGACGTAAAAGGATATGATACTTATTTAATATTATAGAACAAAGGAGTTAAAAATCGAAGAATTTTTATTTCAGGTATCTGAAATCTCAAATGCTACCTAAGGTAGCATTTCATTTCAGGTACCTTATTTGACCAAATAAGCTACTTGCCAAACACTTCCAAAAAAATCAGGTAGCTGAAATTTTGGTCAAATAAGCTACTTTGCTCAAATAAAGTACCTAAAATGGTGTGCCAAACGGAGCCTAAATGCAAATTATTGAGGAAATTAATAGGAGTATTTCCTAAATTTCATTTTGGTAATTTATTTGCTTTATTGCAGGGGTGATGTTATATGGGAGGAGGAAGATATGGACGTCTGGTGGTGAAAGGGGGTGGCAGAGGTGCGTCCTGGTCGATGTGGAGTAGTTCACCGATGAGATGAAGGTGACTGTGTGGGATGTTGGTTGAGGTAAAATTGAGTCGTTCACCCCAATGTACGGTGAAAGAGGCAAATGAGGAGGAGGAGGGAAAAGGAAGGACCTTTTTTTTTATGGGAATTTAAGGTGCCTTAAGATTCTCAGGTTATAGAGTTAATGGATGAGGCTATGAGGGACATGGAGTAAGAAGTGTCCGGCGTTCATGGCGGGGTGTTAAGTTATTTGGGAAAGGAATAACAAGACGCTTTTTACGGGTGACAAGTTTGGGCCTAACACGGTAATTAGAAGGACCCTCGGGTTATTATTGGAGATGAGCAGTGAGCCGGAGAGAGGTATAACTAATGGACATAAAGTTTCGGGTATCTTTTATTGAGCCGAGTCGTACGACTAATGGACATATAGTTTCGAGTATCTTTTATTGAGCTGAGCCAAACCGTTAGTTTCTTATATTGACTGAGACACCCTAAAATATAATAGGTAAACAATTGACTAGAACGGAGGGAGTACAAAACAAGATGAAGTATTTATCCTTAATTTTTTATGCTACTGTTTTTTTTAACTATTAAGATAAAAAATTAATGAGAAATTGTATGACATGCAACTCTTAATTGAGTGTTTACCTTAATATATAGCTCTAAACTAGGTGACAAGAATTAGGTGAATGCGGGCGAAATATATACTTTTACTTCTTTCAAGTCGTGTGGCAAGGGCAATGGCTAAGAAGGTGCCATTTGATGGTGGAAAGTTCACTTTTTGTCAATCCAAAAATTGGTCATTTACTATAGCTTAAATTTTGTGGATTCTCAAAGGTTCCTCTTTGGTTGGCACAAAGTTTATAACATATGAGGAATTTGAGTTATTATCTACAAAAATTGCTACTCAATCCATTAGTTGACTTTTCTCTTCGAAAAATTTAGTAAAATTCAAATTTCATGCTTTACGCTTTAAGATGTCTCGACTCACCTGGTTAGTGGTTATACTATGTAGATCCGCAGAAGGCACACTTTACATAACGGGGAGATCATCATTTCTGTTTATAACCGTATGTGAATTACTATAAATGATCATATACAATGCTACGTCTGAAACATAAATCATATTTACAATCAGGGATCTCCAAATAATTCCCCGAAGACAAAAATGAGCCTAAAATCTTAAGAAAAGGTTTGACCGGCTCGAATTAGTCAATACCGGCCAAATATAAGGCATCAACTAGTCAATAATCTAACCCTAACCAATTAGGAAAAAATTGAAAAGGCTTGAAGGAAACTAAAGATGAATGTACAAGTCCAGATGTGTAAATGCGAAGATGTACTCCAAGTCGATGATGCCCCGGACATATGATTACTGTTACTTGGTATTGCTTGAGGCTCAACAGAGGCTACTGGAGAAACTTTTGTCGAACCTTGAGGACTTACTGGTAGCGTGTTTGACTCCGTCACGTAATTACCTAAATTTAAAACTCGTCAATCACACAACAATTTGAACAATGTAATGGCAAACCGAAAACTAAGGGGCTTTTACTAGCTTATCGTGGTCAACAAGTGCGATTCCTGTCAATACTTCTACAAGTCCCAAGAGAGAGACACATCTTTTGTGTTTTCCTCGTAGCAATCGTATTCTTGATTTCTTTTTAAACAATAACAATATACTGCGAGTGATATTTCTATGTTTGGAGGGAAAAAAAAAAATGTATCTTTGTGGTAATAACTCTTTCTTCCAAACATATGAGAATGCACAAACAAAAAGATCAAACACATCTCACAAGTCACAACTTAGACCTGTCAAACAAGTCGGACAGGTGTCCACTGTCCACACAAAGAATTAAGAATGTGTAGGAAAAGGAGAATAGAAAAGAAACTACTAGTATAAGTTTGATACTCACAGTCTGATGCCTTCCAGCCTAACACCATCTTTTCACGATCAAATACTACACGATAGCCAGTCATGAAGTTCTCTGTAAAGCATGATGACAGAAGAATGAGGGAGCTGATTTTGACAGCAGAACCCGAAGCAACACGGCTGTTTGTATAACAGTGTACCAAAAACTGAACATTGGGATATATGAGAGAACTAGAAGAGAGTAAGAGACTGACACCGTAAGCTTGCGCAATCATAGTATATGCATGCTAGTATGGTGTTGAGGCATCTTCAAATATAGTTCTAAATGTTAGCTGGCAAGTCACTGAGTTGTGTTACTCGTGACTTGGACTCGAAATCTGACATTAAACTGCCCTACTGGATTCCTTACACATAAAAACAGATTTTTCCCTGTGATTTTGTAGCAGAAGCGTAAATTGAGCACAAATGTCTCGTGATAATATTATCATGAGATAATTAAAAGGGGTTGGTCTCGTATTATATCTAACATGAAACTGTTTTTCAATTGACTAACTGTAAAAGGAGAAGGAACAGATATACTCACGGCCAATGATATTTACTCCTTCGCTTTTCACGATCCCCAAGCAGTAGATTACATCTCCAGTCTGGATGAAAGAAACCATATTAGTCCACCTGATGACAACTCATCATTTAAGTCAACTGTCACGTGCTGGTGTGGATATTTGGTGTGGATAGTGTCGATATGAGAAGGAATTACCTGGGTAGAAACTGTCACTGTAGGATCAGTAACATATAACTGATCTCCACCTTTCATTGTCAAGTTGATTGGAGGCGTACTCGGGCTGCTATCTATAGAGCTGAAAGTTAACCAGGGTTAACACTTCAGCCAAAAAATAGAGGGTAATCCATACAAAAACATTTAATCATGGCTAATGCTGCTTACCTAAGGTCATAGCAGTACTCGAAAGGAATGTCTGGATCCGAACTGTGTCTGCTGTCTGTTACCCCGGAGTCAAACTGAAAAGAAGTGTTTCGGATAAGTTATATACTTGATATAGAATATCATTGGCATGAGTTGAAGATTGAGGAGAACTTACATTTTCTGCAATTAGTGCATAAGCTGGATCGTTTAAATACGAGAAAGAAGTACCCGAGTCAAAAATTGCATAAACGCCATCGACTTTGGAGGTTTTGGTTCCCACAATAATCTGTTCTATGCTAATGTTATAGTGTGGGCTGCCAGTTTCAAACAACAATTGTCATTCGTCAGTATGCCACATGAGAGGAACTAGAACCAACAAATTACCTGAAGCTATTTGACTCGACTAAAATGAAACAAAACCATGATATGAAACAAAAACCGTAATATGAAAATAACACGATTGACCTGATTAGTAACCATTGATTCAAAGATGACCCAAACACAAATCAACAGAAATATCCCAATAACAGCGCATTCAAAACGACCCGAACGGCCCTTTTTGTCAGGTCTAAAGTGAACTTTTATCTTGAAACCAGGAATTATTCAGAATGGTATTTTCAAAGAAAAAGGTGATAGCTTACGTTAGTTGCCTAATAATGAAAGGTGTTTTACTTTGATCTGAGCTGCCCTGATCTCCGAAAGTGATTCTACCTGTTCCAGCATCTCCGAAACACATGGAGAAAGAATTTACTGCAACTTTTCTATTGGCGAGAATGCTAGGAACAGAAATACTTTTAAGGCCAAGCCCGAGTAAACCGTTGGGAGCTCCCCCATCTAAGAAAGACCCTGTCTGATCTTCGCCACAGCTGCATGAATTCAGGATTATCTGATTATATACAATAGACAGCTGTACTGAAAAGAGTCATGACATTATAAACATTCAAGTCAAGTTCTATACTTCTATAGGTTGCTATTAGTTCAAATTATTCCAGAAAAAACTAAATCACGAGTGTGTAATCTCGAAGGACCTTGGTGGAATAACAAAAGAGCCTGAAACTGAAACTAGTTGGAAATGTTTACCATCAGAAAAAGACCTGTTATACTCACCTTAGGCTCCGTTTTGCTTGGAGGAAAATATTTTCAATAGGACTAAAAAAAGGTTTTCTGTAGGTTGGCCGTTTAGAATAAAACCGGAAGGAAAACGAGAGGTGCAAGAAGGAAAATTTGACAATGTTATTGACAAGGAAAATTTCAAAGGGTAAACTAGTTATGCTTGGAAGGACAATGTTACTGCCCTGAACCAAACAGAGCCTTAACTCAGACAAAGTTGCTCCTAAAGCATTGAAGCACAAAAGGAAACTACAGCAGAAAACCGTAAGACGGGAAACAAGTAGTAACAGGTAAACATGAATGACCACTTACCCAAAGGGAACCTTTGCGCGTACCGGTTTAGAGAGATTATCATCTGTAACAAGATGCAATACATCCTCAACTAAGTACCCAGATGAAGATGTGTTGGCAGAAAGATACATAATACTGTAGTCACATGTGCGTGATGATTCCGAGCAGCTTGTTCTATGTCCACACAGAGAACTGTTGCAGGGAACTTTAGTACCAGTGGATGATGTACTTGGGCTGTAAATGTTAAACTCTAGCTGATACCAAAAACACACAAAAAAAAAGTTATGAGAGGAAGAGGCATTCCCAAAATGATCACCCTTTGCATGTCCAAAAAGGACGGACATGACCTGAAACCCAAATTGACTCGAAACTAATTTGAAAGAATGAGCAAACTGTAATGAATCGTGTCTGATGTTAACGTACTGTTCGTCTGTCAGTACACCAGACAGTCCAAGAAAGATGGTGAATATTAAAACCTTGTTCTAAATCTAAGGAACCAACTTATAGTCTGAGTGCTATTCTCGAACACACTTATTCAGAATGACAGTGAAATTCATATTGAACGGGACAGGGAGAAGCTTATTGAATGTACTCAATATTGATTATGATCCTTTTATTACCACTATGCCTCTAACAAAGCTTCTGCTATAAGTGGTATATCTGGGCAAGGGTTCGAAATATAGGCGATGTAATAGTTCACACAACTGAAAGTACTTTGCGTCCAAAAGACAGCACGAATCAGATGGACGTAGAAATTAAAACGAAAGAGCAAAATGAAAGGAACTGCTCCTGTAAGAAGTTAACTTTCAAAAAGCAACCCAAGATGAACAACCTAGCACAACAACCGAAGGAGATGTCTCAACCACTCATCTACCAAATAAACACATGGGGAGTAATTAATACTTCCGTATGTAATTTTTGTATCCTTCTAGTATCAAATATAGAAATTTCTATTAAAATCATCGAATTGTTGGTTGCATAAGGTGGAAGCTCTCAATTCATTATTATACAATCCAAATGTGTCGAGGTGGACAGAAGTTGGAGGGCACATTACAATCCCAAAACAAATCATAGAGCATGAAGTAGGAGTACATTAACGATGACCCAAGTGGCCAAGTACCATGATGTCAAATTACAGTGTAAATCTAACTTCATACAGCCGATACTACATATTCAAAAAACGGTCTCAGATTCTACGCATGTATTACAAGATAATACGGAGTATACAATTAATCATCAACGAAAAACGAGAATATACCTCTTGAGATCTAATTCTAACCCCTTTGACACAACTATCACAATCACAAGGTAACCAAAAGAGGTCACTCCCTGTGTCTAGTGCTACCAAAAACCACATTGCCGGCGTACCTATGGTCACATTTGCATATTGCAAGCTGCATTCATTGAGCAACTTTTCATTATAATCTCATTGATTAACTTAAAAACTGAAAATAAATAAATTCTATTTCCGGTCTCAATCATTTGTTTACCTTTGATTACATTCCTCTCACAAATAACAAAAAAAAGTAAACAAAAATCAAAAGAAAGGAGTAAATAAAAACATTTTTTACCATGATAATTAATTAATTAGTACTCCAATAATGGCCATTATAAGCAATTAGGCATCCAATGCTCAAAAAAGAATTGCAAAAGCTACCTAACATAACAATAACTTGCCAACTTTTATTCTTTAATGCATAACCCACTTTTCTTTTGCCAAATTCAACAAGAATATTCACCTCCGTACTAGTGTGCCTACAAACCCATTTAATACAAACCAGTGACACAATTTTGTTAGTATAACCGATCGATAAAGTTTACATCTTAAAACACGTGCTTTGCTTAAAACACAGAATGGTTTGGTAAACAGTGGCTCAAAGGCAACAAAAATTTGCAAATGGGGGTTGGGGTGAAACTATTTGTAGAGAATGAGTCCACGTAAGATTTGAGAGCAAAGACGCTACTTTGTCAAATTTTCCTACACAATACACATGTTATTGTTATGTTAGGTAGCTTTTGCAATTCTTTTTTAACCCCACCCTCATTTGCAAATTTTGATGGCCTTGACTACTCGAGCCTTGATTTACCAAATCGCTCTAAAACACATCTACAAAAGAATGATGTAAAAATAACACGCACTAGTATTGTGAACAATGCTACTGACCTTCTCTTTTTTATTTTATCCAACGTTCTACTCTTACAAATCAATAATCTCAAATAAGTTTCGCGCACTTACTATCAATTACATAGTTGCAAATTACTCCTATCTAAACGTTGGCACTTCCTTTGCCATTACGGGTGAAGGTCTCGGAAAAAAAAACAATTTAAAAAACATGCGGGGTAACATATTTGTGTTGGATGATTTCATCTAATTACTCTGTATTAAGGTAAATTCACATAACGTGACATACAAATTTCACGAATTTACGTTTTTCAAGTATGTTAGATGAAAATTTACTCATTACAATATTTCATTTCGAGACATAATTACTACTCTCTCGGCCCGGTCAATAGTTTACACTACTTTTTTTGGGCAATAGTTTACGTTTCTGTTTTACAATATTTCCTTTCCAAGACATAATTACTACTCTGTTTACCTTGCTTTACCTTGTAAATGGAGAAATAAAGCAAATGTAAACTATTAATTGGAACGGTGGGAGTAGTTTACAAGTAACAACCCCTCGTAACCTCCTTATCCGCCCGACTCTTATTTACGACTTGCCCACAAGCTCGACCGTTAATTTATAAAACTATATAAAAAGTTCCGGAGTCATTAGTTTACGTAAAACCGTTTTATATAAGAATTTTTGCTACTCAATCAATCACAAAAGAAAAAGAGTCTAGAGGGAGGGTAAGAAGGAGTACAATCCAAAGAGGCTTATCCGGTGAGTGGTATTGCCAGACGAGAAAGTAAGAGGAGCTTTCGCCATGGCAGCGGCGGAGGAAGAAGAAGAAAGGCGTCGACCATGTATAACAGCATCACGGTGGGCCATAGCAGCGTAGTATTCAACAGTACCCTTCTCCGGCAAGTTACTACTATCCAAAACCCGTTTAACCGGATCCGAAAACCTATGATGGATGTCGAACCCGAATGTCCCGTACCCGTATGACGGTTGGGCTGAGCAGCCCAATAAGAGGACTAATAGGAACACGCCACGTGGGTTTGGACTTGTACAGCTGAAAGTGAAAGACATGCTGTTTGTTTTATTTATTTAATTAAATTAAATTAAATTAATCAGATGTTTTTTTGCAACAAAGTGAAGTAATA
The DNA here is from genome assembly GCA_018983105.1 of Silene uniflora. Taxonomy (NCBI): domain Eukaryota; kingdom Viridiplantae; phylum Streptophyta; class Magnoliopsida; order Caryophyllales; family Caryophyllaceae; genus Silene; species Silene uniflora. The sequence continues at coordinate 1,278 of JAGPOY010002403.1, read as the reverse complement.
AAGAGTGTTTAGAGAGAGAAAGTGAGAAGAGAAGGAGTTTGGGTTTGGTGTCGAGTTTATAGAGATGATGTAGCCAGCCATGTATGTGGGTCCATAACACGTAATGAAAAAGCCACCTCTTTTTCTGTTCTGTTTCAATATGAGGCATAATTTGTTGCATCCATCGTTGTTAAACTCCCGATCCGGATCGTAGGATCTTACGATTCTACGATCCAAAAAGTGGTGATCGATCCGGATCTTAGGTAGGATCTTAATTTTGTAGGATCTTACGATTCAACTCGTGTTAAATTTTTTTTTAAAGTAGAATCTTAACCCGATCCTACGATCCTATGATTATACGACCCGATCCTACATTACTAGCGTTTCAATTTTTTCATTTACTAAAATTTTATATACGACTTTTAAGATAGAAATCTATTATAAACGAGAATAATTAGTAGGTACAAGCTAAGATAATAGTGTGTTGAGATTTAATCACGACATTTTAACATATTTTGATAACACAATTATGTATTTTAGTTAATTTGTAGGATCTTACGATTCTACGATCCGATCCTACCGATTCGATCCTAGGGAGCTCGTCAATCCAAAGTAGGATCCCGATCCTAACAACATTGGTTGCATCAATCAATAATGAGTTGGAATGAAATATGGGAATTTCGGAGGAGGGGGCTATCAAGTGTCAAATGTTTTAATTGCGTCATTAATTGTTGGGTGGTGCTCATTCATGTACATGATTTACTCAATCATGTACAACATTTACTAATTTACCCTTTTCATTTACTCAATCAACACTTCATTTTTTTCAGTTAATTTCCCCAATTCTTTTCATTGTTCAACAGTGAACACAGTCAGGCAACCCCACCGCCGGTCACCTTCCCTCCGGCCACCTCCGTAACGTCGACCACCTCGCCTACTGCTGCCCACCTTCCCCACAAACAACCACCCTCCGCCCACCATAGCTTCCCCCTCCGCCATCTGCTACCCTTATCCCTATCACCACCGTCGTCGACCTCCGTTCCTACCATCATCATCGCAGACCCCAGTCGTCCACCTTAGACTTGCCACTGCCTTCCCTACTCTACCATATAGTCGTGATCGCCATACATCGCCTACTTCAGCCCCTCGACCACCATTCCCACATCCCTACACAGGCGACCCCCACCGGCCCACCCTACTCCCTCCCCTTCCGGCGACCAATTGCCCCCACCCCAAGTCGCCAACCACGGAACCCTAATTATAAAACTTTGCTTAATTGAATTTTAATTAGTTAATTTT
>JAGPOY010002402.1:7880-22775 GCA_018983105.1 Silene uniflora | reverse complement strand
TTGGTCTCATCTAAGAACACAACAAGAACTCAACACAAATTTAGTCCGTTACGGTTAAGACCTATGATGTATAAAGTATCGTATAATTTATTTAAAAAAAACATTAGAAGTAATAAAAACATTAAAGAGGTAAGAAATGAATATTTTGAGAAAGAGATGTATGGTGGCTCGACATGAACCACTGCGAGCAATCAAACCGCATGTATCAACTAATAAAAAGTTGAGGCAACAGGGTACATGAGCAAAATAACATGTCACAACAAATTTCTCCAACAATTTGATTGAATTGTATCTAGTACATTTGTTCCTTTCTCAAGTTCGTCCCAAGTCCAAACTAAGAATTAATTATTGTTTGTGCGAATTTTATGAATATTCTTACACTACATCCCTTAAAGCATGTTTCCGTCACGGCTAATAAGAATCAAACCTTTAATTTCACGATTGAATGGACTTTCATTTCTTGAGATAACTCTTGTTCTTTCTTGTTACTTCTATATAAAATATCGAATATGCATCTCACATTGTACATGAGCAAAATAGCATTATTTCATTTTGAATACCTTATATAATACGGACTGCTAGTTCAAGTAGCCAAGACCCATGAGTGTATTATATGTCTACAACAATCTTATGTAATACAAATTGTACAAAAATATACTCCATAATAACAGCGAAACCAGCTAAGAAATGATGGTGGCATAATGTAAAAGCAATTTACCGAAGATGTCTTAGTTTAGTGGTTCAGACGGAGATATTGTGGACAATAGGTCCCAGATTCGAATCCTCCCTCCCTTCTATTATAATGCGACTAAGTGCACGCATCATTAGACCAAAAGAAAAATTAATGTAAAAGCAATTTATTAGTAAGTAATCACGGATTATTATGTTTAAGACATACGAAGTATGTATTTTATTACCCTTATTAATTTTATTAATAAACCTTGTATTGTCCTTGCAACAAATGATCATAGGATTCCATATAATGGCAAATAGCAAAGTCTATCAGATGATAAAAAGACCATAACATGCCTCTTGGTCTTTGGATGGGAACCGCATATATTTAGTCATACGGATAGGAAGTATAGTCAAAGTTGGTGGCGTTCAAATATTTTCATACACAAATTCTCACTTATATATTATCCGTCTAAAGTTGTAGACGGACATTATCCAATAATTTTCCCACCCACTTGCTACATTCATTCTCATTTTGTGAGAGGGACACTATCCGTCTACAATGAGACGGATTGATTTTCATAAGGTCTGGATAAAAAAGTCTTGAACATAAAGTCGATAATCCTGCGAAATTGATGGATTGGGGAAAATTATTGGATTGTGATTTGTGAGTGATAATCGGTGTAATTTGGATAATGCGGTAAAGATATAGACAATAATTAGGGATGTAAGTAATTTTTTTTGGGGTAATTTAGAGTTTTTTTATTTTTCTTATGATTTGATTGCTGAAGTTAGGAAGAAAAAAAGAAGAAAATAAACTAAAGAAATGAATGAAATAAGAGTAGGGGGCTAAATGAGTGGCAAATTGGCCTTTTTGAAATGTTTTTTTTTTTACTTGGATTAATTTTTGGTAGTGTATCTTAACCCGGCCGGTAATAGGTTTTAAACAAAAGCTACCGAGGTATGACTCTTAAAAATGAGGTTTGGCAAATTATTTGCCATCAACTAGATGAAAGTTACTTTTAGTCACTTCTACAAATCTTACCTATATGATGACTGATGAGTTCGGTTTGTCTAATATATGTATCTTTATTTATTTGTTAAGGCATTTCACATGTAAAAGATGAAAGGACCAAGGTTGTAATCAACGACACTCATAAGGTTTAACTTCAATTCAACCAACCCCATTAGAACAACAGTCTAATTGTCCTAAATAATTCACCAAGTATAAACCCAACAAATGGAAAGAAAAATTATGGACAATAAAGAAAGAACGGAAAACGTAAATAACGCACACGAATTATACGTGGAAAACTCACTCCTTCGGTGTGAAGAATAAAAACCACGGGCACTCCCTTCTTCTTCTCTTATTATGATAAATTGAGGGTAAAAGAAACTCAATTCAGTCTACAAAGGTTTCAAGACCCACCAACAAGTTCATGCATAAGCTCATAAATAAGAGAGAAAAAGTAAAAAATATCACCAAAAACGCATATTTTGTCCAGCAACGATTACAGACAAACCAGATCTCAAAAATGACGATCCCAAAGGTCAAAATGTGGCCTTGGATGTCAGGAACAAGCTGGCAAAGTTTTGGGACGATCCAACGGTTGAAACTTGAGGGTTGTCCTGTGAAAAACGTGCTGAACTCCTTTGTCTATCTCTTAGCCTTATCTCTTCTTTTTGTTTTCAGGTTTTCTGATTGTGAACCACACAAATAACCGCGGCCTATTTCAGCTAAAAGCTACACACAAAAAAAATGCTTCTACAAAAAGCTTACACAAACCCATAATATTTGGGCCTAGAAACATACTCCCTCCTATTCACTGTTTTCTTCCCCCTTTCATTTTTCCATAAGAAATAAAAGAGTAGATTTGGATCACACAAAACACACTACCCACATCCCATTAAATTTGGACCACACAAATCAACCCAAAAAAAGAAATAGGGAAGAAAACCTGAATAACCGAAAAAGGAAATAGGGAAGAATACCCTGAATAGGAGGGAGTAACACATTACCAAAAGTAAGTTGGACCCATAACAAAAAAAGTATTCAAAATAACTCTTAACACAAAACAATTTTTAAATATAAATGTCGATAAGCTATAAGAAATAGAAAGAGTCGTTACGTCTCTCTTTTTATGAATTTCTAACATTGGTCTATTTATTGTCGAATAAATTGCTTGTCTTCTTTTGCCAAATCGGTACTAAAATTAAAATGCAAATGTAAAAAAAGTTTATGCAGCTTCCATCCTATCAATAAGAGTCTTCACTTCAGCTCAATACAAGTCGCCGAGTCAATATAATATATAAATATCAATTCTTACTACATACTCTATTACTCTTGTATTACTCATATTCATACACACTTCCTCTCCCACATCTCCTCATCAATTATTCCAAACAAATTTAAAATTAAAACACAAAAATGAACCAAAATCACATAAACAATAACAAAGCACATGCAATAATTATCCCATATCCACTCCAAGGCCATGTAATACCATCCGTACACTTAGCAACAAAACTTGCATCCATAGGCTTCACTATAACCTTCATAAACACAGAGTTCATTCACCATGAAATCACCAAGGCCAACCCTACAAACCAAACCGACATCTTCGCCGAGGCCCGTGACTCAGGCCTCGACATCCGGTACGCCACGGTCAACGACGGGTTCCCGGTCGGTTTCGACCGGTCACTTAACCATGACCAATTCATGGAAGGTGTGTTACATGTATTATCTGCCCATGTTGATGAACTTGTGGGTAATTTGGTGAATTCAAATGAGCCTAAGGTTTCTATAATGATTTCTGATACGTTTTTTGTGTGGAATTCAATGATTGCCAAGAAGTATAAGCTTGTTAATGTTTCGTTTTGGACTGAACCGGCTTTAGTCTTGAATATTTACTATCATTTGGACCTCTTAAGAAGCCATGGTCACTTTGGTTGTCAAGGTAATTTCTAATTAATGTTTCTTACCTTTTTTTCGGGTTTTTACTATGGGTAAATAAGTAAATTTCTTCTGAAAATAAATATTCTTATTTCTTATTTTATTTGACTCTGTTTGCAAGCTATTTAGTTAGCTTATCTTATCAAAGTAGCTTTTTTTTTTTTTTTGGTGACGAGGGGGTTGAATCCCCCCGGGCCCATGCATTCCCGCACCACCACATGGACCATGTAAGCCACCCTTTTGGGGGCTGCAGTGGCCAAGTGGTCATCGCCCCAGCTGGTAGTCGAACCTGGGACCTCTCAACTCCTGCAGTAGCCAAGTAGCTTATTTGACAATAAAGTTAGGCTAACTAATTTTTGGAAGGGTTCAGTAAGTTATTTAGTTAGATAAACTAGCTGAAATAAAATGGTGTTTAGGTTAACATATGAGAGTTAGCTATTTGACCGGTATTAGCTACTTTTTTTTATTAGTTTGTCAAACAATTTTAATATGAACATTTACATTACAAGCTCCTAACTTTTAGGTAGTTTATCCCCTATCAACTAATATCTTAATTTTTAACTACATTTTCAGGTTTCAACTTATTTACTGAATAGAATTTGTATATTTAGCTTTTGTATTCTATTTGTAACTTGTCATCTTCTGAACAGAGAATCGCAAAGACACAATAGATTACATACCAGGAGTCCAAACTATACAACCCAAAGACCTAATGTCATACTTACAACCTACAATCCAAGACACATCAACCGTGGTACATCGAATCATCTTCAAAGCATTTGAAGACGTAAAACGTGCCGATTACATTCTCATAAATAGTGTTCAAGAGCTAGAAGAGAACACAATATCAACATTGCACAAAAAACATCCAATTTTTGCAATCGGACCACTTTTTCCAATAGGTCCAATCGACAACAAAGTGCCCACTAGCATGTGGGTGGAAAGTGATTGTACTAAATGGCTAAATGATAAACCAAATGGTTGTGTTTTGTACATTTCATTTGGTAGCTATGCTCACACTAGTAAGGACATTTTACATGCCATAGCACATGGGTTATTGGCAAGTGAGGTGCATTTTATTTGGGTTATTCGACCCGATATTGTGAGCTCAGCTGATTTGGATCCGTTACCAGATGGGTTTAAGGAGAAGATTGGAGGGAGAGGGATGGTTGTGACTTGGTGTGATCAGATTAAGGTTCTGTCGCATCAGGCTATAGGAGGGTTTTTGACTCACTGTGGGTGGAACTCGATCTTGGAGAGTATATGGTGGTCTATTCCGTTGTTGTGCTTTCCGCTTCTTACAGATCAATTTACAAATCGGAAATTAGTGGTTGATGATTTGAAGATTGGAATTAATCTCTGTGATGAAGAGGTTGTTAGTGAAGAGGAGGTGGCGAAGAATATTCTCCGTTTGATGAAAGGAGAACTTAGGGGAGAAATTAAAAGGGTGAAAAATGTTCTTGCAAGTGCTTGGGAGAAAGAAGGATCGTCACAAAGAAACTTTGACGAGTTTGTTCGGATTGTCCAATTATAATGTAGGATCTTGTATACGGATTATATCCTTATCGTGTTTGTATGGTTACAATCTTGTAAGGACTCTTGCTACGTAATTAGTCTATTGTAGCAAAATGGTAAACACTTGAGGAATGGTTGGACTAGTCCCTGGAAGTCTTGGGTTCGACTCACATATTTATCTTTGTTTTTTTTACTAGACTTAGTTTTGCTACTGGTTAGGCACTAAGGGGTGAGAACTCAAATAGTATCTCAGCTAACTAATTTATTGTAAAATTGTTCTGATTGGCTAAGTGGGTCGCCAAGCACGGAAATTTCCGCGTTTGTATTGGCTTACTATACTCTTTCTTCTCTCGCATGTTTTCTCCACAAACCTGGATATTATATTGTAACCTCTCTCATCGATGAACCTCTATTGCTAGTATCCTAAATTCGTGGGCAAAAAAAAAAAAAGGAACAACAAAGTCTACTTTTGAAGACCAAATCACCTTAGGAGTTTTTAAACTTCACATTCTTTTCCTTGTCCATGATGCTACACCGCCGGTTTTTCTACGTAACTTTCACCTATGTCAAACTTCGTCAATGCTTCAAAAATTCAAATTGAAACTTCTCTAACTCTTCAATTTTTCACATCTGGCTTCGCTGGTGTTGCTACGACTGTTGCTACTATTACTACTATACTACTCCTACTACTACTACTACAACAAACGACATTTGAAGGTAAATAATCCAAAAAAATCATTATATATTTTGAGGACTTTGTATTTTTGAAACATTCAACAGGAACGATCAAACATTATTGGATTCATTGCTCAAAATGGTGATGATACATAATTACAAACTTAAGCTCATGAAGATGCGACCGAGACTCATAATTCACATGTATAAGAAAATTCCGCCAATCTGTCGGTTCTATTTAAAAACTCTAGTTACTTTTGATAATTTTCAGTGACTTATGATGTAAACACGTGTTCCTATATATAATTTTTATGGAACCCCTACTTAAATTACTTTTAAATTTGATTTAAGTTACTTCTAATTTGGTCATCAAAATCTTCTTTGTCATTGATGTCGAGAAATAGCCATACAATTGTAGATGAGTGGGGAAATTAAATCTGGATAATTATAAGAAAGTGAGATCCATATGTAATTTTTTTATTTTATATTTAATAAATAATGCTTACTAAGGCCCTGTTTGGTAATTAGGAGATTAATATTTACAAAAACAAATTATAAATGACAGATTGTATTGACATGTTTGACTAATATATTTCAATTAGCAGATTTAGTAGAAGTGTTTGGTAATTAGCGGATTCTGGTTAATAGATTGTTGTATATAATGGGTGGAACAGCATATTGGAAGACAGTAGATTGAGCTCAAATCTACCCTTTCAATATGTCATTTACCAAACAGTCAAAATAGTAAATTGACGAGTCAAACATGCTAAAATGCTTGAATATGCTAAAAAATTTTCAATCCGCTGTTTACCAAACACCCCCTAAATATCTTCATACAAAAAGGCTTCTTCACTCTTGAATTTGTATTTTTTTTTTTTTCATAAGAAGGTTCTAGAATAATAAAGTCTTACTAAAAACAACTCAAAATTAAATTCTAATCTCAACAATATTTCTATAAACAAATTATAAAACTTTACACTTTCCTAATTAATTTCTTTCTTCTCAAGAAAGGAAGCAAACCCACCCACACCAACTTCTATAAATAACTCACAACCCTCTTCATCTCACTTCCTATCTCACAAATTCAACCTCTTTAACAATTCACATCTACTTCTCTTTCAATAACTTATTATCTCAATTAATTATTCCTTAGATTTCTTACTCATCAAGCAACAATGGCGGACCATGCTGAATCCTCAGATTCGTAAGTCGTCATCTTTTTCAATACCCAGATCTCACAATATGAATCTGATTTCTGGGTAACTTTTCGATTTTGTAATTGATTGATTTTTGATTTTATTTGGGTGTTTTTTTTATTGCAGGAAGGGTACTAAGAAAGACTTTAGTACTGCGATTCTAGAGCGTAAGAAGGCCGCGAATCGCCTTGTTGTTGATGAGGCTGTTAATGACGATAATTCTGTAGTTTCAATGCACCCTGATACCATGGAAAAGCTTCAGATTTTCCGTGGTGATACCATCTTGCTTAAGGTTTGTGAATTAGGGTTTGTCTGATTTTTCCAGTAATTGTAGGTTTATTGATTTAATTTTGCGATTAGGGTTTTCTGCAATTAGTGTAATTAGGGTTTTGAGTAATTGTTAGTTTCGTGTTCTGGGGTTGTGATTTATTGATTTGGATTTGATTTTGTTTTGTTAAATCTTATAAAAATTGAATCTTTTTAGTTAAATTGTTCATGAATATTGTTGTTCATGATGGATGTGTGAAAGATGTATTGATAGACGGTTATCTCATTCAATAATTGGGTTTAATTTAGGGTTAAACGGTGATTGATTACGCCTTGTCTTCAAAGGGATTGTTTTATTCCATTCAGTATAAAATCCACACATGAATAATGGTGTTCAAGGACGCCGCTTTGTGATTATAGGAATCATACATAACCTGATAACCTTAGGGATTGAGCTTTAACTGAGGTGTCTAGGACTATTGTAGGCAGTGATTGTATTTCGGCGGGTAGTATGTATTTGCAATACTAGGATTATCTCATTCAATATTTGTAATGTTCGGATTTCAGCTAGTGCATTCAGCTATTCAAGTACACAACTTTTATGTGCTGATCCTCTTTTTCCGACATTTTACCTTCTTGTCTCTACTAAGTAGTGATTACGAGAACCAGTTCTAACTTTTCTCCTTAGCACATTTGAGTGTGTATTTTCGATTCGGGGTTAAAGTACACTTGGGATGTAGTTTAGGGTCTTACTCAATGTTATTCTTGTTCATTTTTTTTTGAGATGCTTTATCAAAGGACCAAATTTTTTATTAGATTAGGTTAGATTCCACTTGAGAGTTCATACTTCCTAAGGGTATCACCGTATCATACATTCTTCTTGTAGTCAATTCAATTTAATGATTACTTTTTAGTTGTGCCCTTTGCTATCCGGACTGGAGCGCCCTTAAGTCCTTGGCGTGGTTTATGTGCACCTTGTAGGCGAGGCGCACCTCTATGCAACTTGTCGATCGTTTCTCTTCTAGTTCTCTTAGTATGTCCTTTCCGTTTAGTTTCTCTCTTTTACATGTTTGCCATCATTAAAGTCTTAGAAAAGGCATTCTTGCTCAAAGCTTTTACCTTTTTGCTAAAACAGCTTACATTCCGTTGGTTATTTATGTATCAAGAGGCTGTTAGAGGTGTAAAATGAGCTCAAATTTCAGATTTAACAATTGAAATGGAAACACCTTTTGACATACCACATTTTTGTATTGTGCTCGCACAATTAATTATGAGCATGGTTTCGTTTTTTCTTGTTGTGATTAAATGTGGAAGTGATACTTGAGCTCTTAGCTGTATGTTATAGATATCTGATATATTGCTCTGGCCTCTTGACTTACAAGTTAAAACACATATTTATCTTGCCGGATTGCGGCGTGACCTTACGCAGTGATCTTCCTAGACGTTGTATGATATTTTTTCTTTACAGTCAGTCTGATCTATTTGGTTGCAGGGAAAGAAAAGGAAAGATACAATCTGCATCGCCCTTGCTGATGAGACCTGTGAAGAACCTAAAATTAGGATGAACAAAGTTGTAAGGTCTAATTTAAGGGTTAGACTTGGCGATGTTGTATCTGTACACCAGTGTCCTGATGTCAAATATGGAAAGCGTGTTCACATTCTTCCTATTGATGATACAATCGAGGGGGTGACTGGAAATTTGTTTGATGCCTACTTGAAACGTGAGTACAATATTTTTTTCCTTTTCTTTCTTCCACTATTATTTTGTGTCGTTTACAGAAACATGCTTAAAACATCAGAATTTTTTCAGTAAATTATCAAGTTGGGTTCAGTCATCATTTGCCAAAACTGTTGGTGACGTTTCATGGTTGTCTGTATTAATAAGATGAATTAGCAGTGTTTGAGAGCTTTGCTATGGCATTTCATGGCTGCTTCTGTATACATACTTAATATGCTGACACAGGGATAGGGTTTCTTGTATTCAATAAGTTTTCCATTGTCGGGAGCTATGGTTTTGTTGTTCGTTCTGTGTCATATTGTCAGTTGCATGTGTATCTGCAGTTGTAGCGCTTCAGTACTTCATCTAATGTCATAACCAAGTTTAATACATCAGTCATAGTTTATAAACATTCTTTCGAGTGTCCAACTTATGGTAGAACATATCGTAGTTTTCTACATAGATGACTGTGGAGTGCTAGCTATATGTTATGCTTGTTACTTGATCATATATGAATCACCTGTTTCAAAGCAAACAAATATCTTGTATCTATTTGTGTTCTGTCCATAGTAGTTGGATGTGTCTTTACCAGCTTATCTTCTGATTTCTCTTTTCTTGCTTTCTACAGCGTACTTCCTAGAGGCTTACCGTCCTGTACGAAAAGGTGACTTCTTTCTTGTTAGAGGGGGTATGAGGAGTGTTGAGTTCAAAGTCATTGAGACCGACCCTGCCGAGTATTGTGTGGTTGCCCCTGACACAGAGATCTTTTGTGAGGGAGAGCCCGTGAAAAGGGAAGATGAAAACAGATTAGATGAGGTCGGTTACGATGATGTTGGTGGAGTTCGTAAGCAGATGGCCCAAATTAGGGAGTTGGTTGAACTGCCTCTTAGACACCCACAACTATTTAAGTCAATTGGTGTGAAACCACCGAAGGGTATCTTGCTTTACGGGCCTCCGGGTTCTGGTAAGACTTTAATAGCCCGTGCTGTTGCTAATGAAACTGGGGCTTTCTTCTTCTGTATTAATGGGCCTGAGATCATGTCGAAATTGGCTGGAGAAAGTGAAAGCAATCTGAGAAAAGCATTTGAGGAGGCTGAAAAGAATGCTCCCTCCATTATCTTTATTGATGAAATTGATTCAATTGCTCCTAAAAGAGAAAAGACCAATGGAGAGGTCGAGAGACGAATTGTTTCACAGTTACTTACTCTTATGGATGGACTTAAGTCACGGGCTCATGTTATTGTCATGGGGGCAACTAATCGTCCTAATAGCATTGACCCTGCATTGAGAAGGTTTGGTAGGTTTGACAGGGAAATAGATATTGGTGTGCCTGATGAGGTTGGACGACTTGAAGTTCTCCGGATTCACACTAAGAACATGAAGCTTGCTGAAGATGTATGTATGACTGGCCTATCACCATGAAATTTTTTTGCTATTATCAACTTTACTTAACTAGCCAATTTAAAACTTCCCTGTTTTTTTTTTTTTTTTTTTTTTTTTTTTCTCGTTGTTTAACTTCTAAAAACCTCCAGCTTATAAATGCTTGAATAATATCTGTTTCAATGTTTATGCAGGTGGATCTAGAAAAAATCTCCAAGGAAACACATGGTTACGTTGGTGCCGACTTGGCTGCTCTATGCACTGAAGCTGCTCTTCAATGTATTAGAGAGAAGATGGATGTAATTGATCTGGAGGATGACACAATTGATGCAGAGATTCTCAATTCAATGGCTGTTACAAATGAACACTACCAGACTGCTCTTGGACAGAGCAACCCATCTGCTTTGCGTGAAACAGTAAGTGTTGAGGATTTTGTGCTTGTAATACGCTTTTATTGATGCTAATTGTCTTGAGAACTCTAGGCACTGACGCTGTTTTAACTTTTAGGTTGTTGAAGTTCCTAATGTTAGTTGGGAAGATATTGGTGGCCTTGAAAATGTCAAAAGAGAGCTCCAAGAGGTATTTTATATGTTCATTTTCCGATTTTTCCCCTTCTTCCTCGAGCACATTCTTTTATTTATTTTGTATGTTTCTGACAAGAAAATGGTGATTTTTGCCTTTGATGATATAGACTGTTCAATATCCAGTGGAGCATCCAGAGAAATTTGAAAAGTTTGGAATGTCACCTTCTAAGGGTGTTCTGTTTTACGGCCCTCCTGGGTGTGGAAAGACTTTGCTAGCCAAGGCTATTGCAAATGAATGTCAGGCCAACTTCATCAGTGTGAAAGGTCCTGAATTGCTGACCATGTGGTTCGGGGAGAGTGAGGCTAATGTTCGCGAGATTTTTGACAAGGCCCGGCAAGCGGCTCCTTGTGTTCTGTTCTTTGACGAGCTTGATTCAATTGCCACACAGGTCGGCCTTATTTCTATATGGCTTTTTCTTGCAGTTTTTAGCTAACTGTTAATATTTGGCCTTTTTCTTTCGGTAGTGTACACAGTTGGGTACACTGGTTTCTGTTCATGTCTTTACCACAATATTTTCTTTGGTTACCAATGATTTTTTTTCCAGCCTAATCATGATTTGACCATCTGAGCTGGAGAAAATTAACTTGAATTCACATTGTTCCTTCACTGTGCGTGCTGGCATTTTGTTCTCATTAAGGATTTGATGGAGACCTGGGGCACAGAAAAGGTTGCTAGGGGTAGAGGGAGACCAAGACAGACATGGATGAGAGTGATAGAGTATGATATGAGATCTCTCGGGATTCACGAGGGGATGGTGATGGAGAGGGCACAATGGAGGGAAAGGATCCATGTGGATTTTTAGTATTGGATGTTTTATTTAATGTTTTTTAAAAAAAAAAAAAACATTTTTGTTCTTTTCGGATTTATTACATTCTTTTACCAACAACCTTCTTATCTTAAGTTTCGCTTCGATTCCAAAATCGTTTTAATCTTTATTCTTGATTTAATTTTAAGCTCTTCTCTAAAAGTTTCCCTCTTATGTATTTTATTGCACTCTACTTTTGTTTTTTTTGGACTTTCTTTTATATTTTCGCTTTTTGAGATCACCCATGACGATTCCAAAGGATGATTCATGTCAGCCGACCCCAAACCATTTTGGGAATAAGGCTCTGATGTTGTTGTTGTTGTTGTAAGGATTTGATGGCGAAATTATTGGCTAGTTAGCGTGTCTAAAATTCAGAACATTGAAAATTTTGCTCTACTGACCTTGTTGCATTCCAATTGTTCGAATGACACTATGAAACCACTTATGGCGATCACAATTGCCGTGTGGCAATGCGTCTAGTCGCCTACTACCATGAGTTTCACTTGAGAGCAAAAACAGTATACCTTTTGTCCTTTTCCCTCTAACCTTCTCTTCTCACATACCCCTTAAAATACTACATACTTCGTGTATATATTTAAGCTTTGCAGTGGACTCTTAAGAAGCGAAAATTAATTAGCATTATAAGGTCTCGTGAGTGGGGAAGGTTGGAGAGAGGTGGTGGATAGATATAAATGCTGTTCAACTTACTGCACATCTTTGTTACACGGAAACATAATAAGTGTATATGAATAGCCATTTTAGAGCGAACTTATTTCTTTTACTCATGGTGAAATTTGTTTATGCAGAGAGGAGGAGGTGGTGGAGATGCTGGGGGTGCTGCTGACAGAGTTCTGAACCAGCTTTTGACTGAGATGGATGGCATGTCTGCCAAAAAGACGGTTTTCATTATCGGGGCCACTAACAGGCCTGATATTATCGATTCAGCTCTTCTGCGACCGGGTCGTCTTGACCAGCTTATTTATATCCCTCTTCCAGATGATGAGTCCCGCCTCCAAATTTTCAAGGCAGCCTTGAGGAAATCCCCTATTGCTAAGGATGTTGATATTAATGCCCTTGCGAAGTATACTCAGGGCTTTAGTGGTGCGGATATCACGGAGATCTGCCAGCGTGCTTGCAAGTATGCCATTCGTGAAAACATTGAAAAGGCAAGTATTATTTTATCCAACTAAAAACACGAAGAGCACTGTCTTTATTTTATTATGTTGGTAATGACTTGTTGCTTTTAGTTGAGGCAACTATTACTATGAAAGTATGGACCATGCTTTCTTCAGGTCTCTCCTGTTGGATACGTGGTTTATGCGCTCTCTTGTTTGTGATGCTTGGATATAAGGCCATTTGCATTGAGAGTCGGTTCATTTAACTACAAACCCAAATCTTACCAGGTCATATCGAAGATGTCTCAACCCTAGTGGTTGAGACAACCCCCTCTTCACATTATGTGCCTAAAGAACATCGTTCGGTCTCATAATTAAGTATTGACCACCATACTCTAGAATTTGTGCTCAGGAGACAATGTCAATTATGTATCCTCCATTTACTTGCATCTTTTTACGATATCTTGTGGTCATATTGTCACCATGAGGTATTATCAGAAGCCGAGGTTGACTAACTGACATTGTGATCTGCAGGATATTGAAAAGGAGAGAAGGAGAAACGAGAATCCCGAGGCAATGGAGGAGGACCTCGACGACGAAGTGTCCGAAATTAAGGCAGCCCACTTCGAAGAGTCAATGAAGTATGCTCGCAGGAGTGTGAGCGATGCCGATATCCGCAAATACCAGGCATTTGCTCAGACTTTGCAGCAGTCTCGTGGGTTTGGGTCTGAGTTCCGTTTCAACACAAGCACAACTACCCCTTCAGCAACTGATGCGTTTGCCGCCTCTGCTGGTGCCGCTGATGAAGACGACCTCTACAATTAAACTCCGTCAGCTATGTTTCCCATTTTGCATTGTACTATAAATTATGAAAAGGTCTTTCTGGCAGATTTAGACTTGTTCAATCCTTTGATACAGTTCAAAGGTTTTTATTCTATGTTATTGTTGAATTTATAGACCGTTTTTCCTGGCAAATACCACTTGAAACTAGTTAAGCTATTTTCTTCCATTATATTTATTTCCATATGCATCCTTCAGATCCAAACTTTCATTGAATTGAAAGACCACAGGATTAATAGTTTGCATGTTAACGATCTACCGTATTTAAGATTAGATGCATGTCGAGGTACTAGCGAAAAGTGGTAAAAAAAATGGAAACGTAAAAAATCTCAGTTGAAAACTTACTTTAGATGTGTGTTGTACATTGAGTCATTGACAATGATAGATCGCCATAGTAGCCATTTTCGATGCTTTAAGAGGCCCATGCTTTCGATACTTGCGGCCTCTTGTAAGGATTCTGGTCCCAGAAAAGGGGTTTGTACCAAGAAATCACGTACATATCAAACATGAAGACGAGTATACGAGTTAGTACAGTTTGGATGGAATCATAGTGAGTAGTGACCCAGTACTCCAGTTACATCAACTCCATGTCAGGAAACCACATGCTGTTATTTAATTGTTCATCAGGTGTTTTCTCCCCTTTTGGCCATACTCATGTTTTAAAACAGTAATTTTGAACTATTGGGGGTCGTTTGGTTCAATAAGACGGAATGAAATGGAATGCATTTTAGTTTTTACCCTTGTAAAACCGTATGTTTTAAAGGAGCACTGGCTCGATTATTCGTTTTCAATCTTCATTAACCTACCGACCCCATCACTAGTTCGGATAAGACGAAAACACTGCGTTTCGGATGCACAATAATTAAAACGAAGTTAGCCGGTAAAATCTGCAAGGGTTAGGGTGGCTGGACACAAACTTGTGAACGTTTGTACTAACTAGTTGTTTCCCCGCGCCCTACCGGGCGCGGGACTGCAATTTTGGTACCGCAATTCTGAAAACCGTCTACTAAAACTTGTATCAAAACGTGATTTCTGAGCCATACATATATGTAACACGCTTTTACATAGAAATATACAACTTAGATACAATTACTATTAAACATATCGCAAAGTTTGGAAAGAGTTGTATTTGGAAGTTTCAGGCATGCTAAATTTGCGAGTAATTATTTGTTTGC
>JAGPOY010002401.1:15154-26933 GCA_018983105.1 Silene uniflora | reverse complement strand
AGGAGGATCTCAATCACAATCACACTTATCTCTCATCATTTGGTATCAACTCTCTTATCTCTCCTCAATTACACTTATCTCTAAGTCACTGACTTGAGCGTCGGAGTGAGTTCGCACGGCCCCAAGCCGTGCCCTCCGTTTGTTCATTTTGCAGGAAGATACAAGGGTCAGGCTTTCATCCACATCTTACGAGCTTACGTGTACCACAAACTTGCTCCATAATTACACTCGTAATTACACCCGGAACATTTAGTTTGCACATTTTAATGGTATGGTTTTTATAAACTTTCAAAATGTATTGATTTTAATTACTATAGTGTTTTGTGTTTTGCGTTTGATTTACACCTGAAAAATATGGTTTTTTTTTGGGTTTTGTCATTTACTTTTGAATGAAATTTAAAAATATGTGTTTTGCGATTTTGATTTTGTTTATTTATTGAGTATTGTTTCTTGTGTAACAATGGTAACATTTTGCGGAAAAAAAATGCGTTTCTGGATTTGATGAAATGTATAGAAAATGTTGACAGAAAAGGATATAATGTTACCAATTACATGAGAAGTCAAATATTTCTTAATGAAATCTCATTTTCATCTTCATCAAAGATAGAAGAAATATGTAGAAACAAAGATGTTAAAGATGTTGGGTAAGCTTTATTATCTTTAATTTGCATATTTTAATGGTTATTGATTGTATAAACTTTCAAAAAGTAGAGTTTTGCTTTTTGCGTTTGATTGAAACTCGAAAAATATGGATTTTTTTTGTGGGTTTGTCAATTTACTTTTGAATAAAACTTGAAAATATGATTTTTCTGGATTTTGATGAATTTGTTGATTTATTGAGTATTGTTTGTTGTATAATAATGGTAATTTTTTGCGAAAAAAAATGGATTTCTCGAATGATGAATAACTATAGAAGATGTTGACAGAAAAGGATAGAATGTTACCAATTACATGACATTTAATTTGGTGATAAGACTACATAAATGGAAGATTTTTTTTGATATAATATGTGACCATTAAGAACATATATGAGACTAATTTTATTTTCTGAACTTGCATTCTGAACAAGTCGTCAAATGTATAGCAAAGATGTTCCCATAAAACCATAAAATCTGACCAATTATATAATAAGTCAAAAAAAATGCTAACGTGGTTACAAATAATGCAAATGAGACTACATAGATGGAAGATTAATTTGAAATAATATGTTTCCACTAAGAACACATATGAGACTATTAAAATTTTTGAGTTTGCATTCTGAATAAGTAATTATGGCAAATATGTTGACACGAAAGCATAGAATGTTGCCATATATATACATTTTGCCACATAACTAATAGTCATGGAAAAGATGTTGCCACAAAATTTTAGAATGATACCATTGAAACGAAAGATCAAATATTTCTTAATGTGGTTACAAATAGACCATGGGACAGTACATAAATAGAAGATTGCTCATAACACACATATAAGTCCGTCAATATTATTTGTTCGGCTCATAACTAATTGCACAATTAAAATAACAACTTGTGAAATTTAGTATCTTAGTTGATAGTTGAATATTGAAAATGGTGACATATTAAAGAAGTTTTGAACATTCTCTAATATGTAATATATTCACATTAAGTAGATGTTTGTTTGCATTTGTAGGTGTATGTAATTAAGTGATCTGAAATGGTAGCATATTAATAGCGTAAAATGGTAACATATTGGATTATTTACTTATCATGTCGTAATGTGTAATATGTTAGCATTATGCAACTTTATGTTTACATATTTCTACATAATGTAACACTCGTTAAATCGGAAACATATTGCACAATGATGTTAAACATCTTCTAATTAAGTGAAACTTATTTGTCATTTTGTAACATTTTGTTTGCATTTATTTTTGCAACTAAGTGGTAACTTATCATCTAAAAACAATGACATATTCTCCTGATTGATAACTTGTGTTGAATACTTGTGTAAGTTGACAAGGTGACATGATTAACAAAACTATAAGGATAAAATAAACTCTAATGGTAACGTGATTGGGAAAAACTGGAAACATATTTTGATGAAGTAGATAAGTAAAATGAATTTGTTAATGATTTAAAATTGTAGTCAACCCTCATTGTAATAAAAATGAGAAAGACAAATAAATTAGGTGATTTAAGATGAAAAAACATTACAAAGTATTCTACTTTAAGATGATTTATAATAGATTAAGTATAATAATCATCACCAAGTATTCTACTTTAAGATGATTAAAAAGAAAAACATTGAAAAAAAAAGAAGAATTAAATGATGATGATCAACGAAAAAAAGAAGGAAACCATTAGAAATGAATAAAAATGAAGGAGATGCATTTCTTGTTTCACAGGATGAAAATAGTTTCAAGATCCAAGCTTTAAGATGAAAAAAAAAAATTGTTTAGAAAAATAAGCATCAAAATAGAACAAAATAAATCGCATACCGTCTTCATACTTGTATCATTTGTTCGTAGATTTTCAAATTATAGTTCTTTCTTTTGATAAATCAAATTGTAATTCTTTAAGAGGGAAGATAAGGGTGATAAAATTTGGCAGAGAAAGGAAGAAAGAGAAAAGGTGTGTGAATTGTAAATTTGAAAAGAAAAGAAAAAGAAGCAGTCTAGGGACTATAAAATATTGCATTATTTATTTAAATGGGTAAATGGTATGTAAAATGGGTTGAACTTGGCCCGTCTTATTGTTTCAGACGGATCCTCCGGTCTGAAATAAGAATTTGTGAAAGAACTAAACCTTTTCTCTCACAAGAACATGTGCTTAAAGTTTTAGGAGTTGAGAATTATGAAGCAAAAGTATCTTAGAATCTTGTTTTAGGTTTATATAATAAGAAATTAGGAAAAGATTAGAAGTAAAGGATTATGATGAAGTATTATTCTAGGCCCAAGTTCGATAACGAGAATATGGTCGACTCGATCGAGTGCGGCCTTTCCAGAAATGATTCAAGTATGACAAGCAAAGTCACGTTCGAGTGCCCCTGCACTTACTCCCTCAAGTGTCCCTAGCTATAAAATTGATGGGTATTACAATTAATTAGGTGCAACGACCTAATTAACCTTTTCCGGCCACTCGAAACTCTTTACCAATTGGAACACCAAGCTGCTGCTTGGTGTTCTACCATGCAAAATCACTAGCCCCACTTTCCTATCTTTCCTGCTAATACTTCTTTTCAAACTAGCTCTTTGAATGGTTGAACTCTTCCTTCCGCATGGTTGGTTTAAAATTAACGTAGATGCGGCCTTCTTCTTCTAGTCTTAGGTGCCGAATTAGAAATGATGTAGGATTATGAATTTGTGGTTGGTCCTTAGGCTTGTTTAATTACCCCTAGCTCTTTCATCAGCGAAGTTCTTGCAATTATTAGGGCGGGTATACGGTTTGCCAAACAATTCAATGGAGATTTATGTTTCTTGATTGTCTCTGATTGCCTTAATGTTGTTGCTGCCATCAATAGGATTGAGACACCTACTTGGGTTTTCGCTAACTTTTTTCTCAAGTGTAGAGAACAGTAAAGGGACTCACCATATCTAAAGGTCGCCTTCGAGGGAGGCTTTATATCCATATCAACTTATGTACAATTGACTATGCTACGGTCACCACTATGGTACCCCTTGACCCGCTACCAAATGTAATCAAACCATTTTTTTTCTTGTTTAGGAATTAATCGCGAAAAACCCCCGTTACTTTAACCAATTGTCAAATTAACCTCGCTCCTTTACGTTTCAAATGTAGTAATTAGGTCTTATAAGTTTGACCAAAAGTGAAATTTAACTCAATTTCTTATTTTTCATTTAAAATCACAAGATTCACGTTAAAAAAAATCGTTGTATTATTCATTTACACAATTTATTAACACATATATAATAACACTTATTATAAATTTACAAAACAATTTGTGCTTTATTTTACATTTAATAAAAATTACTTGCATGGAATGCATAAAATTTGATTTTTTTATTTATAATGTATTCTTACATTTATATAGATTGTAGTAAAAGTGGAACTAACTAATAAATATATTCTAAAAATTATGCTAAATAAATTAGTTACAAATTTTCAGAATTGTAATAATTTTTTAGTTTATGATGAATTTAGATATATAATTATTTAATTATACAAATTGGGTTAAAAATGAAAATTGGATTTGATTTCACTTTTGGTCAAACTTATGAGTTATGAGTCCTCATTACTGTATTTATAACTTACTCCCTCCATTCAAATCCACAAGGCCACTTTCTTTTTTCACGTTTGCCAACGCATGTTTTACGCGGTAAATATCGTTAGCTACGTATTTGTAAAAATTATAAAAGTTAGATATTCTTAGAGTACTCATAAAGACGAATCAAACAAAATCTCACATGAATATATTTTCACTTACGTATTGAGAGAAAATTGACGACGAAGGCTCACTGGTGAATAGTGGGCAAAAGAGAAAGTGACCATGTAGATTTGAATGGAGGGAGTATGAAATTTAATATCACAATTGATCAAAGTTAAGGGACTCACTATTTTTTAATGCATAAACTTTCGTAAAGAGAAAGAAAAAGAAAGCTTTTGCAGAAAAATTGGTTATGCTTCGAGTCCTCTACGTCCTTGATTAATCCACATCCTACACGAACACTTAAAAGAAACCTTGATGCTTTGTCATATAATAAAATATAAGTTATTAAAATTAGTTGGTGTGAGTGGTAAGGGATCTCATCTTTTAAGCAATGGATCTCATCTCTTAAGCAAGTGATCAATGGTTCGATTTCTGACTCTTGTGAATGAAAAGGGTAAACTTGAGAGAAGTCAACCCATTAAATTGCTTTCAATAGCTTGAAAGCGATTGTCCCAGGCTCCCAACTATCGGTAGGGGATACACTTTGTCAACATCAAAAGAAAAAAATAATAATAAAATAAGTTAAATTGAGTAGGCAATCCATTCAAACTTCCTAGTAGGATGCAAAAGTCGCATTAGAAATAAAATTAGATTAATTAAATAAATGAATTAAAAGAATGTGGCATCAGATTATGCAACTTTAACACATGTGTAAGAGAGAGAAGGGGGATGGAGACCATCCAATTAGAAAAAAACAAAGAAAATACTTATATAATTGCCTCTACGAAAACCTCTAGGGACATTGGACAAGACAACCCCATATCATGACGAGGTCTAACGTTTGATTCGAGTTCAATGCTACCAATTGTTGTTTAGACGCGTTTGTATAATCCGATGCTATTATTTAAACATTAATACATCAAAACTAAGTCACTAATTTTTTATCCGTAAAGTGAAGAGATTCATAGAATTGTAATTTCCCAATCATTTCATTTGTATTACTTTCTCCATCCTATTATACTCCGTATTGTTTATTTTTTTCTCACAAAGTCTTAAAAGAGACCGCCTCTTAATAAGTTTTTTTTTTTGGACGAAAAGGAACACATTAGATTAAGAAACAAAGTAGTTCGAGTACATCAAGGGGGAGGGTCCGGGGATAAAGGCGTGATAGCCGACATAAAATCCAAAGTACAAATACGCATTACAAAAGATGGGGCATGATCCCAATCAAAACAACCATTACTAACACTATTATCTTTGATGGAGAAAGTAGCAATAGCATCCGCCACGCGATTAGTCGACCTCTTTTCAAACACAATCTTGAAACGGGACGAGTCCTTCAAATGTTCCCTACACTCAATAATAATATTAGCATTAGGGCCACAAGGCCGGGGGTCCATTCTCAAAATAGCATTGACGACATTAAGACAATCCGAGGCAATCAACAAGTTATCCGTGGACAAACTTGAAAGACTCAACCCTTCTGTAATGGCAAGCACCTCGCAAATGAAAGGGTTTGGGGCAACCAATCGAGTTGACCATCCCCGGACCCACGGACCAAAACAATTCCTAACAACACACCCAATACTAGCAAAAGTAAAAGAAGAGGAGAAGGCTGCGTCAACATTGACCTTGAGCCAATTGTGCGCGGGGGAAGGGCCAAACTACTCGGGTAGCGCAAGGCTGAAAGGTTAGCAGAATATAACGAAGGGGGTTGTGAGGCATGGTTAGCAGCGCCCCAAGAAGAAGCTTGCGAAGAGATATTACCGAATAACCTGAAAGAGGGAAGGGAGGACGAGGGGGAGAAGATAAGATCACACCCGTCTCGTCCACAGGCGCCAAATGGCAAAGATGAATAGGGTGGTCCATGAAGGGTCAGCGGAGATGCAATTACTATAAATCCAAGGTTGAAGGTCAAGAGAGGGAGTAAAAGAATTGGTCCACTTTGAAGTGAGACCACAACTCGGAAGCGAGACTACTCTTAATAAGTTGTTGAGGCCATTTTTTTTTTGGGATAATTCACACGGTACCCCCGAGGTTTGGCTTAATTCACGTGATACCCCTGCGTTTAAGTTTGTGCACATGGTACACCTTAACTTTCATTTTATTGCACGATATACCCTTTTATACTAACGGTGTTAACTATTAACGGAAGCTTGTTGACCACATTTTGGGGGCAAAGTTAGTTAAATCCTAACTAACTTTTCAATATTCAACCAACTAAAAATCTTCAACTAACTATAACTAACTAATACGAGTTTCACCAAATGCCCCTGAAGTTTGGGATGTGTGCACCAAATACCTCTGAGATTTGTAAACTGTGTACCATATACCCCTGTCACCAGAAAAGACCTGTAACGGCTAGAAAAGTAGCCGTTGGGACTGATTGCCTTTAAAGAGACTTGATTTTCATTGAGAGCACAAATAAAACACTACCACAAACACATTCCTACTACAAAAAATGCAATCATCATCTAATTTAAGATCTAATTCAAAAGAGGTGCAAATTGAAAAATTTGCTATCAATTTAAGGCAATTTTTGTTATTAATTTGCACCCCTTTTGAATTAGATTATGATTGCATTATTTGTGATAGTGTTTTATTTATACTCTCAATGAATATCAAGTCTATTTAAAGGCAATCAGTACCAACAGCTACTTTTCTAGCCGTTACAGGTCTTTTCTGGTGACATGGGTATATGGTGCACAATTTACAAATCTCAGGGGTATTTGGTGCACACAACTCAAACTCCAGGGGCATTTGGTGAAACTCGTATTAGTTAGTTATAGTTAGCTGCAAATTTTTAGTTGGTTGAATATTGAAAAGTTAGTTAGGATTTAACTAACTTTGCCCCCAAAATGTGGTCAACAAGCTTCCGTTAATATTTAACACCGTTAGTGAAAAAGGGTAGATCGTGCACTAAAATGAAAGTTGAGGGGTACCATGTGCACAAACTTAAACGCAGGGGTACCACGTGAATTAAGCCAAATCTCGGGGGTACCGTGTGAATTATCCCTTTTTTTTTTTTACTTCTTTTAAATATCTTTGGTATGTAGACTCTTTAATGTTTTGTAAAAGATTTTTTACTTTTAATTTAACTCAATGTAGTTAATCCTTTTGAAACTAAAGGAAAAAATCTCCAAAGCTACTAAAACTTAATTAACTATGGCCCTATAATATAAGTAGCGTCAGATGAATGAAATACGAGTATGATCTAAGTGAGAGATTGTAATGGTAAAAAGAAAGTAATGTTATCGAATGATATGTTTGATTAAAATACTCATCACAATGAATAAAAAAGGTAAATTAATGAATAAGACTGATGAAATATAATTAATATTGTTTTATGAAGTAGTGCTAGACTGTTAGTGGAAATTTTATAGAACTTTGTCAAATTAGATATAGTGTGTGTTTGGCTTGACATTTCAAAGTGTTTTTGGACTTAAAAGTAGTTTTTGGCCAAACACATCATATATGTAAAAGTTAAAAATAATTTCTCCAAAACTCAAATACCATCTTTTTGCCCATAAAAACAGAAGCAGCAATTTGGTGTTTCTAATTCTGAAAAACTACTTTTAGAAAATTAAGCTCTAGAAATAAAAACTCATTTTTAACAATCTAGGCCAAACATGCTCTATTAATAAGCTAAAAAATATATTTAACTGATTTATATTTATTTTTTTGAAGAAAGAAGTTCATTTTACTAAATATATATATAAGCAAGCATACACCAAATCAAAGATACAATGTCTACGAGTTTTCGACTAGGCCCAGTTCTTTTGAACTTAATATCAGCTCATGCAGCTCTATTCAGTTAAGTTTAGTTCAACTTCATTTAGCTTAGTTTAGTTCAGTTCAACTAATCTCTTCACAAATTAACTCTTACTTCAGTTCAGCTTCATTCAGTTTAAATCAACTCGATCATATCTTCACAAATTAACTCTTAGGCTCCGTTTGGCAAGCCATTTCAGGTACCTGATTTGACCAAAATTTCAGGTACCTTATTTTTGTGTACGCGTTTGGTAAGTAGCTTATTTAACCAAATAAGCTACCTGAAATGAAAAGCTACCTAGAGTAGCATTTGAGATTTCAGGTACCTGATTTGGTTTTATTTTCCCTTTTTAGCCCTTAAATCTATACTATTAAATAATTATCATATCCTTTTACGTCATTTCATTAAAATCAGTTACCTTTTCAGTTAGTTTGCCAAACATTGTTTTATATAATCAACTACCTTATCAGTTCCTAATTTTCAGCTACCTTTTCAGTTACCTTTTCAGGTTCCAGTTACCTTTTCAGTTTTCAGCTACCTTTTCAGGTTTCAGCTACCTTTTCAGTTAATTTTGCCAAACGGAGCCTTACTTTAGTTTAGTTGAATTAAGTTCAGTGCAACTCTATTAAGTTTAGTTCAGCTTTTTACATGTCCATTATGACTACATGCATCCGTTTTAAAACAATCTAACATTTACTTCAATACTATTTATAATAAGTCGTTCATCATTGTTTATTTATAATTTTATATATTCTTGTTCAGAGTATCATCACTCATAAAAACTCATCTACCTACACTTTTATATGGCAAGTATTTCTTTAAACCTAAAATATGTTGTCCAAAGTGCAACAACTCACTAATTATTGAGGCAACACTTATAAATATGGAGTACTAATCACTATGGGGTCTAACCCTAAACAAGAAGTCGGAATGACTGACATCTACCTTAGATTCAACTTCATAAAATATGTACAATCCTACACCTTCTTAAAAGTGTGAGCAACATGTTAC
Organism: Silene uniflora; assembly: GCA_018983105.1. Lineage (NCBI taxonomy): Eukaryota > Viridiplantae > Streptophyta > Magnoliopsida > Caryophyllales > Caryophyllaceae > Silene > Silene uniflora. The sequence continues at coordinate 17,803 of JAGPOY010002401.1, read as the reverse complement.
TATTCACTAATGAATAGTAACTTGTATAATGAATAGTGTCACAAGGTTGGGCTGGGTTGTTCTGCGGGTTTGGTTTTGTGGCGGGTTTGTGCGTTGGGCGTGTCCAGTCCACTACTCACATGTCTTCCTTTTCTTTTTCACTCAAGCCTTCGACGGCCTTTCCATTTCTCTCACACCCACAACCACAACCACAAACTTCAACTTCAACTTCATCTTCATCTTCATCGTTCTCCCCTCATTCTGATCCACTCATTCTAATCTCACTCAACTCATCGACGACCCTCCATCTCTGTCAAACAATCTACAAAATTAAACCCTAATTTGATCTATTCATCTCTCACCACTCATTTAGCCATTCTTTGTACCACCACTGCTACCTCATAAAACTACTGCTTCATCATCTCCCTCCACCACCGTTTTGATCATCTCCCCTTACCATCTCATCTCAACATCACCTTCAATCTTCACCATCGATTTGAGGTTAGTAATGGTGAGTCTTTATTTCTCATTTTTTTTTAAAATTTTGTACTTGGTTCTGTTTTTCTCCCATTGAATCGTTTTTTAACTAGTTAATGGTGTAGTTTGGCTTAAGTTTATTGATCAATTAGTCAATAATCAATTTGGAGCTGATTTTGTTTGCTCACTTCTTATTTTCGAGATAATACTGGTCATGTACAACAACTTCCTGTAAGTTCATCATGGCATCCGACATGACCATTTTCTAATGTTTTGAAGATCACCACCGCCCTCATTGGTATTAGATGATAAGTGTTTGATTTTGATGTTAATGTTAGCATGTGTCTTATGCAGGAATGTTGCTGAGATTATGAACGCTAACAACTAACAATATGATACTCCTTTACAAAGTCCCCCTGCCCGCCCCACCCGTTTTTTTTGTTTTTTCAGGTGTTATTTTAGTTTGATACTGGTTTGATTAAAGTTTATAGGGTTTTGCAGATTTACGGATTTACCCAATTGCTATTTTCATAGGGTTTTGAGGAATTTGATGTTGTTTTGGATTGGAATTAGCTTAAATATTGCTCTTTTGTAGTTAAGTTTAGAAGCTTTTTGTTGTATATATCCATGACGGTTAGACATGGGTGAATCACCAACTACTTTAATGTTGCTTGTTTTTGAAGTTTAGTTTTGGGTTGATAATTTAGTTTCTTATTAACAAGTATGAGAGGTTTCGAGTTGTTGGGAATTGTATTTTCGGAGCACGACATGGTTGCTGTATTTTCAGAACACGACATGGTGATTAGAGATTTCAGAATTAGTGGATCTTAATGGTTTTATTCCATATATGTAGAAGATGAAGTTTGAATGTTAGTTATATTGAATTAAAAACAAGGTACATTAAGTGATTATACATTTATACCCAATACATCAAGTGATATAGAGTTATAGACAACATAAACTACAGTGGTGATGCTACATAAGTCGCATGTTGTCGAGGAACAAAAGTAGGATATGAGCTTAATAGGGTTGTTAAGTGAGAAATTGGTTTGGCTTGTGGCTTAAAAGTCAGATGACGAAAATTCAGTAATATTCTGGACATGTGTGGCCCTTATTATTTTATGCTTAACTCCCAACTTCTAAATTTTCTAATTGTGTTATATAATAGTATTGTTCTTAATGTGTGTTGTTTTGTCAACAAAAATTAGAGAGAACATTTCACTATTTTAGTTGCAACGACTTAGCGTTAAACAGGTAAGAAGCGTCTGCTCCAGCTTTTAATCTGGTTACGTTTCGTGTGTCCGCCATTCCACAAAGACATCACACTTTTTTGAGCTCAAGACATAACTTTGTTCATTAGTGGTCTGTTAAAATTTTAGCTAAAAGCATAACTTTTTTCACAAATAGCCTGTCCTACACTCTAACACTTGAATATGCTATATAGTTGTTTTACTCTTATCTTGCTTTTGACAGCATTATATGGTTGAAGCAGACGTTGGACTCTTATGGCAAAACAACAGATGGTCTAGGGTATGTTGCTATTTTTCTACATGGAGTCGCTAAAGGTATTCTGGTTGACTATACCTTTGTTTCCAGAATTACAAAAACTGAGTAAAAATCCCAGGATTCAATCCTTCCTTTCCCTTTTATTCTCTCATTACTCCCTCAGTCCACGTCTTCCATCCATCCTCAGCCATTCATTTCTTCTCCTTCCTACTCCCTCTTACCTTTGATCCTCTCAATTGTTTCCGCTTATGGTTTGCCTTCTCTCGGTTGAATACAACAACAACAACATTAGAGCCTTAGTCCCAAATGATTTGGGGGTCGGCTGACGTGAATCATCCTTTGGAACCTCCATGGGTGAACGCACATCATCCTTCTCTCGGTTGAATCTTGGGATTTTTAAAATTTACTCGCTCAATTATTTCCTCTTATTAAGAACAGTTTAGAGTAGCTAATTTTATTGCTACTGTATGATAGTAACTCATGAGAGACACCTTCTGCAGTTGGGGATGTCAGACCATGTTTGGGCACTTTTAGAGTTTTAGCAGTCACCTATTAAGGTAGATCTACTCTAAAATGCTGTTAATCTTAGTTCGTTTTGGTAAGTGTCGTTCTCATTATGTTTAATAATGGTTCTATACTAGGGAGGGGGAGCGGGAGGGAGGCAGATGGCAAGGGCAGAAGAAGGGA
>JAGPOY010002401.1:0-14896 GCA_018983105.1 Silene uniflora | reverse complement strand
GGGGAAGAAAGGAAACCCGTGGATCTATTAAACAATTTAGCGACCGACGTCAGTCGCTAAATTTGACTGTCGGTCGCTAAATAAGATTCCATTTTCAAAAAATTCAGTCGCCAAATTAGCGACTGAAATCAGTCGCTAAATCTGATATCAGTCGCTAATTTGGCGACTACTTTGGTCAGTCGCTAAATATCAGTCGCCTGTTTTCGTTTTTCTTGTAGTGAGCGGGAGAGAGGCAGATGGCAAGGGCAGAGGAAGGGAAGGGTGAGGTAGGTGAGGGAGGAAAGTGAATTTGTGCTTGTTTTTATTTTTTCATATTAAGTAGTGGGGTAGAATGTTGTTCGTGAAAATGTGAGATATTTGAGCCAGGAAAAACCATAAATAGTTTACTTCCATTAACTTCTTTCCAGACCTTTGCATAAAGTCGTAAACATGTGTAGCTCAAGTTCTTTGTCTTTGAATTTTTGTCTGTCTTATGAACATTTTGGTACTCCTATTTCTAACTTGGATATTTGATGCATTTGAGCAGACTTTATCAGAGATTCAGGCGTTTCAGTCCAATTGGTCTTCAAATGGTAATGAATTCTCTGAATCTCATATTCTGCGCTCTGAACATCATATTTTATGAGAATCAGATGATATTTTTATCAGCTGAATGTATTTGTTTCACATTGCTGCTTTATGAGACAATTAGTAGTAAGTGGATCTATGTTTTGGAGTTACGAAGTGATTCATCGCCGTATTTGCTGCAGAATCTTATTGCACTGAAATTTGGGTTCCAGAAAATCACTGGGATACCAGTATTTGACTTAGTCGAGAAGAAAACATATGAGCCTCTACCAGATTTGGAGGTATATACGTTGAGATCTTAACTAAACCACCAGTTTGTTTTGCATACTTCCCTTAAGATCTCTAAAGCTTTGAAATCTTCCCGTGTGGAACAACATAATGTTTATCTTAAAATGCTTTAGGCCGATATGAGTCGTCCTATAAAATCGTCAATATGGGAGATAATATTTAGTCTTGAAATGCTTTGAGGTCGACATGAATCTTTGATCGTTAATGTGACACTAAGTTATGGTATAACACTCACTTATAACAAGTGTACTAATGAAGACAAAATGTTTTTGTATGTAGACTGATATTTTGGTTAATGTTCTCAATTGTGTGATGCTTTAGATATTTGTTGATGTGGAGTAAGCGGCTGTTGGCGTCTTGTCCCGTTTCTCGGTTGATGTCGTGAGGAGTTGTCTTTTAGTCAATGTTGTTGAATGCCTACTTTGCTCTCCTGTCAAAGCTGAAAATTGGGTTATGTGGGATAATGCTTCATAGCTCCCGTGGCTTTTCGTAATCAGTCAGGTTGTATCGAATTATCGACGTAGAGATGCTTGCGGCAGAAGCTTTCAAGTCCCTTTTAAATCTGCAATATTCAAGTTTCTTAATGGCTCAACTTATTTTAAAGTTCCTCTCTAAACCGAGTCACGTGGTTTTTTTTAACCCTGTCGTCATAACATCTTTTAACCCCGTCGTCATAACATCTTTTGGTTGTTCGTTTATATTGTTTAATACAGGACTCTCACATGTGTGGAACAATCGTACAAACACAACTCGGTCTCAAAGTATTATAGACCATCACTGGCCAACAAGATCGATTGTGTTGTAAATCAGTACCATTTTATTTTGTTTCCTTTTTGTATTCTTTTAGAATTGTATTTGAATACGTGTTTCTCTTTGGACTTTTTAGACATTCAAAGCATCAAATGAAATACATATTGATGCTTTACGTATATGCAAAACTAACATAGTAAATTAAGAGTAATATATTTCTTTTTTTTAAAGCTCCTCTTAAGCTTTTGAGTAGTCTCAGTCCTTGGTAGGGGGGTAAAGGAGAGGGAAGAGTATAAATGGTAAGGTGAAAGTAAATTGCATTCCATCAAGTCCAAATGATTGGGACACTTTTTATTTTGGTACAATTCAATTTAATGGTAACATGCTGTATTTGGTGTGAAAATTGACTTATTTACGCTTACTTTTGGAGGCCATCCAAACCAATGACAACATATTTTTACATTATTTTTTATGCTCGACTTGATCAATGTTTTACTTTCCTTCCACCTAAAAATCTGAACAAAAGATAATGTTATTAATGGATTGGATATGAAACCGACTGACATGAACCATCATTTATAACTGTCGTAGATGATCGTACACCTAAGCAAACGGGGAGTAATACATCATACAAAATTCAAGTTAAACTTATAAGTTGAAAATCAAAGTTTAGATTTCGTACGAAAGTCGATCTTATATAAATGTAAAACACAACAAACTAGAGTTGGTTAAGAATGCGGGTGAGGGGAAGAGAGAAGGGATGAAGGTCTAGCTAGAGAGTAAGAGAAAAAAAGAGGAGGGAGAGAGAGGAAAATAATATATAGATTGATGTGAATGATAAGAGAAAGGAAAATTATGATGGATGAGGAGGAGATATGGGAAGATCCATATGAAGGAATAGTACAAGGGAAAATAGGGAGACGGATTAATATGACAAAACAGGAGGATGAGGGGGGATAAAAGATACTTCCTCCATTCCATTGAATTCTATACATTTCACTTTTTAGGCACTATTCATAGGTCGAGTGAATCTTCGATACAACTTCTAATATATAGCATAAAAGATAGTCGTGTGAGATCTTGTTTAAATTGTCTTACCGAGTACATTCTGAATATCAAATTTTTATAATTTTTTTCAATATGTAACTAAAGATATTAACAAAAGAAAACGGGTATCGACAAACGTGAATAAAGCAAATGTATAGAATTCATTGGAATGGAGGAAGTATAAAAGATGAGGATATGAGACATCGAAGGTACAAGGGAGGAGGAAGGGGAAAGGGAGGGAGGAGGACCATAATGATGAAAATGGGGTGGTTTAGGATGCAGCAAGGTTGGAGAGTAAAGTGGGATCGAAAGGGGAGAACGAGGGAGAGGGAGAGAGAAATGGAGAGAAAGGCGGGGAAAGTGGAGGATGGAGGAAGAGGAAAAGTAGGAAGGAGTAAGGGGGAGAAGGGCGAGTCATATGTGGAGAAAGGAGACGAGGTGGTTGAGGATACGAGGACATTGGAGAGAAAATGAAAGAGAAAGTGGAGTACAAGGGATATGGAGATGAAGCGGGGAAAGAGGAGGAGTAGGGAAGGGGAGTAGTAGAAATAGAAAAAGGAGGAGGATGAGGAGTAATAATATGAATAGGGTAAAGAGGAGGAGTAGAATCAAAATGTTGTTGGTGTTAGTTAATAGTTTGTTGCTAGGCGTCACTGTCAGTGTTGTTTTTTGTGAAATTCCTAAAAAAAGGATAGACGTCACTGCACTATACAAAGGGAATGTCTAAACGTATTTATGAATAGAGTTTGTTTCTTATTGTGGTACCGTATGGCCGTATAAGAAGATCATCCTTATTTGTGGTGTACCTAAATAATTACGGTATGTATTGCATCGCTCATACATCCGTTTTATTGTAAAGCAGACTATGTATTCTCTAAAGAACAAGTTATAGAATTATGTCTGGTTGAACTAGGTTAGTTGTTTATGTTCATGGTGCTTTCCGAGTTAAGATATAATGCTAATGTCTTATGATCTAAATCAGGTTTATTTAGGTGGTGTGTGTTAATAAACTTATGTTTTAAGCAAAAATGTTTAGAACTTTTCGAAAAAATGAGTTTAAGAATATCTATGTGTAGTTGGACAGAGTGCGGTATATGTGTTTACCTTATTTCGTTCGCAAGTTGCAACATAATACTAATGTCTTAGTATTCCGTGTAATTGTGTTTTATAACAATTATTTATCTTAGTAAAGTTAAATACAAATTATTCTATAGAAGAGTACCACAGTTTGTATAGGCAGGGATAACCACATTCCTAATGAATATAGCTGCCCAAAAATAGGATATAAACAACAACCAAATTGCAAGCGTAGAAGCGAGTTAACCATCTAAGCAAAAAGGCGGTTATAGTGCGATATTAATACTCCAACAAAGATAGATACAAGATCTTTATGTATAGTTGTCATCTTACCTGCAATCGATTCGATAATCAAAACAATATAACCCAAAAAAAAAGATTTGCCATAATCGCAACTAAAAATATATACAAAGCCAAAACAAATTAAGATACGCTAACGTGCATATGAAAAGTCAACAATTGAAATATCTTGGGGGACCGCGCGCAGTGGCGCGCGGTGCAACCAACTAGTAACAATAAAAGTCCAACTAATTACTAAATAAACATGTAAAATCACGATAAAAGATAAAATAGGCATGCATATTATGAAAATAAAGACAAAATTAAAGAATCACTTTGCCCACGATCAACGTAAAAGAACTACTAAAACCTCATAAAAGGATACAAAAGAATGACGTCTTAATAACTTACCTGGAGACCCTCTTCTAAAATTGTGAAAAATGAGAATTAAGTATATCAAATACGAGTATAAAGTTTCAATTTTCCTCAATTAAAACCCATCATATATACTCCACTTCTGAATGATGCTCCACTTTATTAATTTACATACCTCCTAAGTCCTACCCAGTATAACTGTCTCATTTGTTAAATATATGAGTGGAGTATTTTAATCAAATGGAACAGTTATCCTGGGTAAGAGGGAGTATCGTTTATATTTCTTGTGACTTGTGATCCCTACATTTTCTCTCCTTCATTTCCTCTATCGATTACCCTACTTCTAATTTTTTTTTCAAAATAAAAGTGCAATTTCACTCGAAAAGAGCATAATCTATCTATAAAACCGCCTTATAAAAACGTGGTCGAAGAAATAGGGTATGGCCCTAATTTATTCAATGATCAATTCATTAGGGGCGTCCTTATTAGAGCCCACAAGACTGGATAGATTGGTCCTAGTAAAGTGGGCCCATGAGCCATAACTCACTCAAATTGAATTACACAAAAACAGCCGACGTAATGGGCCCACACTGGAAGTCGGTGACTCAGCAGTAGACCGTAGATGTAAATCTGCCGACCTTCTTAAAATCTGACACCATTTCCATTCTTATGTACGTATACTTTCCATACGGCAATTCCTCAGGTATCTACACGTGCTCTCTCACGTGCCCACCTCCCTCCTTTTACGCGTTCTACTCCTCAACGTACCTTGCTTTACGAGCAATCACAGAACAATATTCGTCTTAAATTCATAACAGATCAAATCGCGTAAATGGATGAGGGTAAATGTGTACGTGAAGTCGTGAACCAACCAAGTGCCTTTAGTCCAGTGAAGTGCAGATTAAACCTCAAAGCTTGCAATTGCAGGGTATTGCATGTGTCTGGGCCCTGGAGGATTAAACCCCTCGTCACCACAAAAAAATGTGTACGTGACAAGAACACCATAACAAATATCTCATCGGTATAATTTTAGCCGATTTATTTATTCTTCGTTTTAATTCAGTTCATTTTCAATTTACTTTGAAGTTAATTCAGTCGTAATCGTACTATTAGCCCTTCTCTACCGTGTACTTGATCAATCAATCCCAATCAAGGGGATGACACATAACAATTTTCCTTTTGTAAATAACTAATTTCAACTATATTTTAACTACAAATCACAGCAATTCCATTAAATTAAAATTGGTTAAAGTGAAGTTGGAAAAGATAAAGTCCAAGACATGTGAATGTGACAACTACGCGCAAATCAAACGCTCTACTCTCTCTATATAATCCCCTATCTCCGGTCCATCCATATACATACAACAATAAATAACATCAAGAAAATGTCGGAATTCTTCGAAAAAGCGACGAAATACGTAGTTGATAAGGTAGCTGATATACCAAAACCCGAAGCAAGCATAGAAGATGTTGGTCTTAAGAATGTTACTAAGTCCGGTGTTACGTACCTAGCTAAGCTCGGTGTACTCAACCCTTACTCTCATTCCATTCCTATTTGCGAGATCTCTTTTTGCCTCAAAACTGATAACAGGTTAATTTTTAATCCCTTCTTGCTTATTTTTTGTGTAGAACACAATATACTGTTTTAGTAAAACGATCTTACATGAGATTTTATATGTCATTTGTGGATTAACCATAATGTTGATATGGTCTGATTGTACTTAGAAAAGGCGGTTACTAAAAACCATACAACGTATTACACAAATTCTTGTGTAAGACTGTCTTGGCATCTTACACAAGACCGTCTTGACATGAATTAGAGGTTTGAGTTCTAATGAATGGAATCAAGATCAATTATTCTTGTGGTAAACAGTTTTATTCATTGCAAAATCATTTGTTAACATTTCCGTATATCTTTGACTCTGTCTCCAACAGTGGTGGAGTTGGGGGCTAGTAGGGGCGCTCGTCCAGTTGGCGGATGAAAATCACAAAAGTTTTATTTAAAATTTTCGAAAATTTTTCGAGCTCCCTTTATACCATTACGCGTTCGCCCTCGCCGGGTTAAATTCCTAGCTCTGACACTGGCTGCAACCATTATATCTATTTAAATTTTTGATGTGTTTTAAGCCTAATTTAAGGCCAGTCTATCCAGTCAAATGGTTCTTATAGGTGACATAGGTCACCTTGTTCATGAACAACTCTAGTTGGTTAATCCCTCCTATTCACTATAATTGTCCCTTTTGGGTTTGGCACGGTATTTAAGGAAATTATTAGAATAAGAGTAAAAGAGTTTTGTGAGGTTGGTGATAAGAGAGAGGGATGAATTATTATTAGTTAAATAAGGAATTGTGGGCCAAAATATTAAAGAAAATAATAAAATAGGAGTAAAAGAGTTGTGTGGGGTTTGGTGAGAGGAGAGAGGGATGAATAAAATATGTATAAAAGTTACCAAAAAAGGAAAGGGGACAATTACTTGAATAATCCGTTTATGGAAAAAGGGACAATTATAGTGAATAGGAGGGAGTATATTTTAACGGGTTGCTAGGTATATTATGTCCCGTTGACACGGTTCATGTAATTTTTTTTGGTGTAAAGGGAGTTATAAGGGTAATATGGTGCCGATCCATTTGGAAAACTTAGACTACAAAGAGGCCAAGTGATTGTAAGTTGGGTCGATTGTATTTTAGAACCAATGGTGGATCCATTTGTGAAAAAACAAAAATAAAGAAATTTTATTTGCCTTTTCAATTTCTTGACTTAGCCAAATTCCAAGATGCTAAAGTTGTTTTAGAAAACATTAGTGCTTATCATGATCACGTTTTAATGTTTAACGGATATCTCCATCTTAAGTGAGACTAACTCGGAAAGTAGAATTTTGAGCATCGCTGTAATTTGTTTTTGAGCATGAATGTTAACCAACTTTTGCTTACCAATGTCATAGGGTGATAGCATCAGGCACTGTTCCAGACCCAGGGTCGATCGAAGAGAAGGATACTACAATGTTGGAAGTTCCAATGTTGGTGCCACACGACATCCTAATGAGCTTAGTTAAAGATCTTTGGAAGGATGGGGACATTGACTACGAGCTCCAGATAGGGCTAATTGTCGACCTCCCCGTCTTTGGTAACTTCACTATTCCTCTTACTTCCAAAGGCGAGATCAAGCTACCCACCCTCGGAGGCATCTTTGGTGGTGGAGACGATGAGGAGAAAGAGAAGGAATAAATTACACAAAGCCGAAACTCTACTTAGGTTGGGCGTTGCAAAATTTCAACTAATCGAGTCTTTTACAGGAATTGCATTTGCTAAAATGCACTAATGAAGTTTGTATTCTCTTTATGCTTTTGTACCTTTCAAGTTGGAAGCTTGGGATATTTTTTCCTTGTATGATTCTGTTTTCTATATACTTGGATCGAAAATGAAGCTTCACTTCATAAGCTCCGACAGTAATTAGCAAACAAATCAAGTTTCAGATTATTTCTTGCCTGATAAACCTTCTATGCATTTCAGCATTTGTTGTATACTGAGAATCTGAGATCACTGTGGTCTCAATGTCTCAGTATCTACTGAAGTCCGTTGTTTAAGAATATTAATATATAGTGTGAGGGAGATAAACAAAAGGGGATGTAGCTCAGATGGTAGAGCGCTCGCTTAGCATGCGAGAGGTACGGGGATCGATACCCCGCATCTCCATTTTTAGTTTCCTTTGTTTTTGTCATGGTCAGTTAACAAGTCTGTTACTGTGTGTCTTCAGTAACAAGGACAATTCAATGTCCATCATTTAAATCACAGAAAATTCAGGACAAATGGTCCAAATTTAATCCGTTTCCTTATTTTTGGTACCACACAAATTGTTCTCGTTAATCCGAGCCTGTTTCACACCTGTTCATACGCAATCCAATCGAACCCTGTTATTTATTCCTAATTGTTCGGATGTTTAACATTCTAACTAACTGCAATACTGCTTCGTGTATCGAGTTAGAACTGATCATGGATCGTTCCAATTCATCTATTTCACATTTCTGATTCCTGGTCGGCTTGCAGAAAAGTTGGACTGTACATATAATATGATGGATCAAGTTTAGGCCAGTAAATTCGTCAAGGCAGTACAGGCATCATATTCTACCGGGTGCCTAGCCGGCTAGTCCAAGGTCGTAAATAAATCACATTTGCATTCAATCGAATAACTACTCCATTCAAGACCTCAGGACTTGATAGTCACAACTCGCAATACATATATCAGTTTTTCTGCGTTTTCTGCGAACAACTGCAATAGTGGCATCCAAAAGCTGAAGGCCTGAACCCTGAAGCATAAGTTTAACATTGACCGCAACCTGATGTCTGAATTCTGGCCTCACTGATTTCTTAAACTCGAGCAGTTTCTCGTATATCATCGCATCAATCAGTCTTCTAACCTTTGTATCAAAATATCAAGTCGATTATGTATTTTATGTAGATGAAAAATGCTGTAGCATTTCCTGTATCAGTCTCCAATGACTGGACGACTCCTGTTTTGTTTAACTTCCGGGTTACCCCTGTATTGTTATTCATATAAGACTATTAATGCTATTGTTGAGCAACTGTAAGGCCAGTTCAGGCTGTATCATCGACTGACCTAGCCAACACGCTTAAGAAGCGGGATGTATTTCCTGTACCAGTATAAGGTTCTTGGGTCATAAAGCTTCTTGTCTTCATAAGCAAGCATATCATCCTTCTCAAAGAAAACCGCAACATCCTCATTTTCGGCACCCACTGCAGCAGCAGCAGCAACAGCAGGATTGTTCACACTCGAAACATATCCTTCTAACATATAGCATCCAAAAGTCTCTCTGAACATCTTGTGATGTACAAGTGCACAACGACAACAACATTACCCTACCGTCTCAAGGACTCCCGCAAATTTTTGTACAACCAACATCTTGTGAGGTACACAGTCCAATAATCACAAGATTCCAATGTAACATTGTGAACACATGAAAACTACAAAACCATAACTAGCATAAGTTATGAATGAGTCAATATCATAGACCATAATTCTATTGTCACTTGTCACCTTGTCACCTACCAACAATGTTAGTCAGTAAACCATACACTTTTTAGTTTTACACTCATGGGGTCATACTATGATCTAACCACATCAATGTGATTAATATTTATTTTTTAGATAACTAAATTATGTTCGAATCCTCATTTCCTCGCTTTATTCTAGATCGTTAATAGAGCAATTTTCTTCATTTCTTTACGAAAATGGAGAGGATCGTGATAAAACTAAATTAACCCTCAATTATATTACCATATGTAAGCCACAATGAAGCTAGCTCAAGTATATGCTTACAATAATAAAAGAGTAAGTCTACTATTTATATCTCGATCCCTTTTGTAACAAACACTAATCACACAATTTTCTTTTAAATGACAAGAGAATCCTCGGTCGCTACCTTCTTAACAAGTCCACACTAAGTAAAGTATGAAAATAAGTAAGACCGTAAACCACACATATTGGTGGTAATCATAAGACAAGATTTAGCAAAATTGACTTGACTCAAATGGCCCGGCTCGAATACCGTCTCGTTCTCGGATTAAGGACCCCATCTAAACCAATACCCGATTTGACACGACCTTATCAACCCCGACCCGAATGTTTATTATCGCATATTAACTCTAATCCCCAAATAAATTGATAATATCCTGAATCCGAAATGATCATCCAACCAACCCTGACCCAAATCCTTACAAACACAAAACCAAAATAACCCGTCTCAAATTCGATCCAATTAACCCTTTTGCCACTCAACACATAAGATTTGAATAATGTTTGGTAACGCTAGTAATTGCCAAATAAATTCCCATTCATCACACACCAAAAGTGCTAGTATATATTTCTCTTCTCTCAACGCTCCCAATGAATCCTCATTAAATACACAATGTCTATTCCCAAACCAACAATTAAATGCAAACTCATCTACTCCTACATACACTCCTCACCCACCTCTCTTCCCAAAACTCCCCACCCATTTCCCTCCCTCCCTCCCTTCCTCCCCTTCTCTTATTTTTTCCGGGTATTACTTCAATAACGATAAATCAAACAAAATAGCCGCGTTAGCGGCCCCGTCACGGTAAAACATGAGCTAACGCATGGGCAACACAATTAAACAATGAAACTCCCCTCCTTTAACTCTCATCAATGTCCCCTCCTCCTCCTCCTTCTCCTCACTTCCATTTCTCCCTTCAATCTATCGGTCTCGGTTACTCTATCGCCATCGCTTTCGCTTTTTTAGTCCTCCTTTCCTCCCTCCTCCTCAGTTCTTACCTCTGCTGCCGTCGCCGCCGCCGTTTTCAACACCCTCCTTCTTCCACCCCTGGCCCCACCTCAACAATCGTCCCTAGAATCTTCTTTGTCGCCGAAGGCGACGAAAACGGAAACAACGACAACAACGATAACGACACGGTAAATGGTGTGGTTGGGCTTGAACGGGCGGTTATAAATTCGTACCCGAAATTTCAGTTTTTTAAGAAAGGAGATTTGGAAAGCGGTGATGGAGGAAATGAAGGAAATGAAAATGAGAATATTTGTTCGATTTGTTTATGTGATTATAAAGAAGGGGAAATGTTGAGAATGATGCCGGATTGTAAGCATTATTTTCATTTATGTTGTCTTGATGCTTGGCTTAAATTGAATGGATCGTGTCCCGTTTGTCGGAATTCTCCGTTACCCACTCCGGTTTCGACTCCGTTAGCTGAAGTTATGCCGCTTTCTCAGTATCCTGATAATCGTCGTCGCTCCTCCGTCATTTCCTCCTCTTCTTAGGTTACTGTGTACTTCTTTCGTCTCAATTATTTATTTACTTTTTTATTTGTCGTGAGATTGTTTTAGAGGTAAACTATTGAATGAGACGGAAGTAGTCTGTTTTAGTCTCGTCTTGTATAAACTTTTATTTTGTTTAGTTTAATTTTGGAATTACGAGTTAATTACTTGATTTAGTCTAATTCGTGCGTTAAAGTTCTAACCGTTTTTTCATCTTTAGGTAGTACATGTGTCACACTTGTGATTTTGAGTCATTATCGATTAGTTAAGCTAGCTGATATATGTAGACCTTTATTTTAAAATCGTGTGAAGGCTTATTTTTGGACTAATTGTTCGTGTTTAAGTTAGTTGACATGTAAATTATCTAAGTCGATTTTCTATTCTTTAAAACAAAATTTTAGGGACTTACTTTGCACAATTACTTTTTCCGTCATAATTGTGAGCGCTAATTTAATCAAAGGTAAACAAATGATTGGAAATTTGGGACGAAGATGGAGAGTACCTTTTAGAAAGAAAAAGATTAGTGAGGGGAAAAAGAGAAGATAAAAAGGATGAAAAGTTGCTGTAGAAAGAACAAAAGAGGTCTTTTTGTGTTAATTTTGTTCCCTGTTTTGCAATTTTCATGTAATTTGTACATGATGCTGTTTGATGTGCAGCTTTAATTTGTCATTCCTTGTTGAATGACCGTCATTTCTGGAAACAATTTCTTTGTAAGGCTGCGTACTTCCAAAACCTCCTTACCTCGCATTTGCGGGAGTCATCGAGAGATTGTCATAATTAATTGGCTTAATTATGTGCTTATTATAGGTGAATTATAAAGACTCATTACCTACTTGTAATGTGTTTGTATGAAAGCAATTTTGTGGCTGTACATGTATGCTAATTAATTAAGACAGATCAATTGTCTTTTTCTTAGTTTATGCATGTCCTTACAATCAAAACCTTTTGAAGATTTTTGAATTATTTGTGGATTATGGGTTCTTGACGGTTTTAAAGGATAATTCATGTCCTAGACTCCTAAAATTTTTGGGATTAAGGTGCTGATGGAGTCATGTAGTGATGTTGTTTTGATTTGGTTCGCCATTTCGAATTGTCTAAAAGATAGTGCAATCGATTTCATTCCACCAGGTGTCTTGTACGAGACAGTCTCATATGTGAGATTGACTGTGTGGTCTATATAGGCTATATCAAAATTCCAAATCGATATTCATTCACAGTCAAAACATGTTACCGTGTCGTTTATAATATGAGTTGGAAATTCTAGTGTAACACATTTAGTATGACTTGTGGACATATACATGATATATAAGGTATGAAATAAATAGTCCAAGTCATGTAGAACAAGTCTAGTTGTTGCAACAATCAACTACGCATTTGTTGGCACATGCATTTTCGTATGAGCATGAGTGAAACAAGGAAGTTATACTAAATCGAAGTATATATCATGTGATGTGCTTGTCATTTGTTATATTCTGATTCTTGTATTGAATTATTACTTATAATTATTTAGTTTGCTTAAAGCAGCATAAAGTAGTCGCACATTATACTGCAATGTGCATCGCTTTGCCTTGTTTAACTAATTTTTGCTTCTTTTTTCATAAATTTATCGGTGGTTCCGACTTCCAAGGTCATCCTTGAATACGGTATAGATAAAAAAATATTATGCATTTTAACAAACAGAGTATGTCATTTTACATAAAAAAATTATGTTTTTGTATTTGTCGCTGCCTTATGAGTTGCAATCATTTACGTTTTCAAAGGTTATCGACAAAAAATGTCGACAATTGACTATTCCTATTTCCTAACTACATTTATAATGATTGTGGTTTTTACCTTATATAGACCTCAATTTTTGAAGAGATGAAGAATGCTTTAATAGTTAGCTCATTTTAATCCTTGGAGCTAGGTAGACGGGTTTGGACTAATATTGTACAGTTGGCACAGACGGATTTGAAAGTTGTAAATTAAACGCACATTGAGTTTCTCTTAAGATAAAAATAAAAAATGAAGAATACTGATTGTCAAATGTGTATATCCTTACCCTAGGTCTTACTTAAGACTTTTTTTAGTAGAATTTTGAATAATCGTTCTTTAATTTTATTTTTTTCGTCTTATTTAAATTGATTGTTAATCCGGTCTTAACACTGTAAGCATGTATTGATGTAAATCGTATGGCTGGTTGTGCCATAGTCAAAGTAGATCCAGGGATTTGGGGACAATATTTGTTAATTCCTGAAAAGAGTTGACTTGGAAGCTTAATACATGGACAAATATGACAAAAACAATTGAGCTCCTCAATTTGTTAAGCTCAAGTATGCCTAGAAATCTCCGTATGAATGAATAGTACGTCTTGCTTGCGACGGGTCGGATTTTGCAACGGGTATTTTGTGAGAGGAAATGGGTAGAGAGGACAAGGTGGGCACCCCCCATGTGCTTCTCCACTCACCCTTGATGGGTATTTTGTAAGAGAAAATGGTATCCGTCATTCATTTGTGACGGATAGTGTCCGTCATAAATGAGAATTTGTGATGAATGAATTGGGGACTTGAAACATGTGGGTATACAATTTCTAAACACTCTTCTCTAGATTTAAGATCTTCCATCTCTAATTACAACAACTATTTTATATTCTTGCTTCTACTCCTACTATTATTATGATTGCATTGCCTTGATTTAAGGGGTTGTATACTTGTATACGATAATATCAAGGAAAATTTAACAGGAATAATCCAACCTATGACAGGTCTTTTTATATTAATCCAAACTTTAGAAAAACCCACAATAAACCCAACTTTGCCACCTCTTATCCGCGACTAAACTAGGTAGAAAGGAAACCTACTAAACCGGTTAACTTTTTACTTATCCTCATCATTACAAGTTTACAACAACAATCATCCCTTACCTTTTTCAATCCCAACATTCAATCCAGCTCAAAAAAATCCACCACATCCATCCATGTAAACACTTCTAGCCACCCACAACAACCCCACATTCCAATATGCCGCCGTTAATTGCCGCCATAAACCATTGTCTACTTCTTTTTTCATCTTTACTGACAAACACACACCATTAAGTACTATTTTCAGCAAATCTATTTTTTGACTTCTGATCTCCTACCGACGACAACCGCCCTACATATCTGCGATACCTTCCTCCATTCCAATCACACTTTGTTTCCGTCTTTTGTTCCCCCATCGTCCTTCGTGAATCCCCATCGGTCGCCGTTACAATTGCACAATTAAACATAAGAATTATTGTGCTATTCTCTATTTGATTTACCCAAAACCTCACTAGCATCTGGATTTTGGTAATACATACTCCCTCCACATCTATTTGTTCTACCCATAGACCTTTTTGAAGGTCAAAGTATTGAAACTTTGACCATAAATACATCATAAAATATAATAATTTATAATACGATATTTACATAGTTACATTCGTTATAAAATAATCTTTCATAAAAATCTATTTTTAATCGAAACAAGTAATGTATAGGTGGTTAAAATGGCGGTCAAAGCGTCGCCTAGGAGACCGTGTATAAAGTAAATGGGTAGAACAATAAGATGTGGAGGGAGTACGAATTATGTAACACCCGGACTTTTTATAACTCTTTTAAAAACATATTTTGACCTTTTTATTGGGTTAAATATATTTTAAGTATATTCTCGTAAAAATATAGAATAGATGTATTCTAACAATAATAGTAATC
>JAGPOY010002400.1:0-14899 GCA_018983105.1 Silene uniflora | reverse complement strand
AAAAAATAACAAAGGTTAGAAATAAAATAAATAAAACCAAAGCCATAAATAATACAATTAATACAAAACACAGTAAAGATCACACAATTAAAGAGAAACAAAGACAACGTTAAAACAGCCCAAAGGAATACCAGCAGACCCAAAAATTATATATTTATAGTGATAAGAAACCCCAATCAGAAAAACTAAACAAAAAACAAAGAAACCACAGTCAATAAAGAAATCAAAACAATATACAAAAAAACTCAATGAGAATGGCACCACAACTTGTGAACATCGCGGCCATGACTCCATCGAAAGCTCGATACAGGATCATAGCAAGAGCAACCCGTGTATGGGAAGTGTCCCCTAACAAAGACGCCAAGCCCATATCCCTCGATATGGTCCTACTAGACTCAGAGGTATTACAGACATAATCTAATTTCAATGATATCATATATATCTTCTAAATTGCAAATTCAATTTTTCCTTATTGTTTAATAGTAAATTCCTCTTCAATATTCCTTGCCCCTTCTTTACTCTTAATGTTTTCAATAGCAATGACACATCCGACACATGCCTCCACAGGGCAATCATATACAAGCGACCATACCACAAAAATGGATTCGGAGCAACAAAGACGACATCCAGCAAGGAAAGATATATGAACTGACTCATTTCGACGTGGCAAAAAACAATAAAGGGTACAAACCCGTGAGGACCAGCGACAACATAATCAGATTTACACCGTTCACAACAATCGATGAACAGGCAGAAGACTCAATCAATATCGAGAAGCACAAGTTTGAGTTTCATCGGTTGGACTTGATTCACGAAAGGAACAACAAAACGGACTATTTGATAGGTAAGAAAAAGAAAATTAGGCCTACAAGGCAACGAAAATACTATCTGTTACAAGACTGACACCGTGTTTAAACCCCCAGATATCATAGGTGTGCTGACAGGCGTCGAGAAGAAGACACAGGTCCAAACAGAGAATGGGACCACAGAGATACGCAATATATACATAGAGGATGAAAGGTATACTTAGAGTTTTCAACTTACGTATAGTTTCAACATGTATAGTTTTAAATTATTTTTTATTTAAATGGTATAAAAGAACAGGTGGGAAGAATATGCAAGATAAATAAACAAGGTTCTTTCCACAAAACTGATTTTCGCAGCAACTAATCAAATAATTACGCAAATAATTACACAGGCAAAACGAAGTGCTAGCAACATTGTCGGGTGAGGCTACAAACTAGTTACTGAACCTTATACAAAACAACCAGGTGTTACCAAAGTAATAGTCATCACATCAACCTGGGTAGCAGGCTGTGATTTTTTTTTATTACCATGCGTTTCAGGAAGAAAGATATTCCCGAAGTTCTATGATAAGTGATGAATCAAAAACTACTGCACGTGTCGGAATCACTAAATAAAGACAATATTATAGTTCATGGCAGAATAATTTAATACCCAGAGAGGATATGATATTGATAACAAATTAAAAAGGTCATAATTCTCCGTACAAGCAAACCCGCTAATAACGGAAAAACAAAGGGAAAAAAAACAAACTAGCAAAAGGATCGCTACATAAAATTAGTAAAACCTGCGGATTGTTCAACCCATAAAACCGAACCACCTATTACCATCCCACTCGAGATGGGGACGCACATCATAGTAAGCAATAAAGAAAACCTCATCGTATAAATCGAGGAACACTTCATAGCATCCACCGTCGCCAGCCACAGCTATGACGCGGCCCTCCCACCAGCCATCGTTGACGAATATATCAACAAGGTTGTATAAGCCATATTTGAACACAACTATGAAAGGTGCCCAAGGACGGACGTGACTAACAGCAACAACGTCCCTCAACAAATGCTGACCGTTGGGTGTCAATAACTGATGAAACTCAACGTAAAGTTCAAGGTCACCGAACAAATAGATGACTGTGACAAGAAAATTGGACCCCAAAATTCCAGGTTCGGGAAACATTACTTCAACTATATCGCCGACTTGATAACGAGGCATGGTTGGAAGAACAATGAACCTGGAAAAGAAAAAAAAAGTTAAAAGATAATAAAACAAAAGGCTGCGAAGGTTTGTGTAATAAGAAAAATAAAATCTGCTAAGGCCTATATATATCAGTCACATTTGATAACATAATATTAATAAGACTGCCACATCAGTTACTTAACTATATCTATTTCAAATTGACAACAATTTGCTAAAATTCCAGACGTTTATTGCCTTCAATACCAAATTAATCCTATTTACTACTCCCTCCCATTTCATATATTGTTCCCCTTTCCCTTTTCATCCACTTTCCTTATTGTTCCCTCTTTCCTTTTTTGGACAACTTTATGTGGTCAAAAATCAATTTAATATTGGGTCATGTGTATTGTGTGGTTCACATTGATTCCATTATTTCTTATGCCAAAAAGATAGGGAACAGTATAGAAAATAGGAGGGAGTATTTATTAAATAGACAAAATGACAAACTATTGGGAATGCATTTCGACAGTCAAATATTAATTGATTTGATCTTAATAAAAAATGGAGTTTTAAGTTCCTATTAACATTTGGACAGTCAAATATTAATTGATTAGACCTTAATAAAAAAAATATAGTGTTACTTTCCTATAAACATAGTAGTTTGTATTGTTAGAATTTTAAATTGGTAATTTCTCGGCCTTCCATTGTGTATTCGATTCTACATTATAATTAATGTGGTAATGATGCCACCCTATGTGAAAAGGACAGTTACAAATTTTGAATGTCATACCCACAAAAAACTCATGCATGAAGTATTAACCTAAGTTTTACCAACTAAATTCAATATATTGCACATCTAGAGTTAAATATAATTAAAACCAAATCAATGACAACATTAAGATTGACAATTACAAAAGTAATGTAGAGTGCCACCCAATTGAATAATATTCTATAACTACTCAGCAATCCCTTATCATTTCCATTTATAGAATAATGTAGCAACGGCTAATGATGCCGATAGGCGACTCCATAACAACATAATGTAACACAATCTTCGATAGAAGTAAGGATTAGAGAATGAGGTAGTCTAAATATAAATGATAAATTGAAAACGGAACAAAACTGATAAACAACCAACCATACAAAATATAATACCAAGTAAAAAATGCAATAACAAAAAAAACACTTAAATTGATTAAAACACAATTCGTTGACGAACACATTAGAAGAAAATTTCAGAACTTAAGAAGAAGGAGGAAGAGAGAGGTTACATTGTGGCGGTAGAAAGAGGGAAGAAATCCAAATAGTTTGCTGGCGGAGGTTTAGGGGTTTTGAGGGTTGAACAAAAAGAGTAGTTATAATACGAACACACAACCACAACAAACTAAGGCAACGTCAGACTACAACCCTTAATATACTATGTACTACAATCAGAAAACCAAAAAACTGATTCACAATTTAAAATTAAGATCCAATCAACTAATATGTGACTGACCAAATCCTTACAATACACACTTTAGAAGGCTTAATCTGATAATATTAATATATGCATCTTAATCTAATAATACAAACTTTAAAAGGTTTACACATCCCAGTTGTCCAAAGTCTATTAATCTTCTTAATCTTTAATTACAATATAACAAAGGCTTCATAATTTCCTATTAATATCATCATTAAGCTGACTAGTTACACCCCATAAAGAAAATTTGATGGCTTCTCACCAAATGATAGCCGAAAAAAAATAACAAAGGTCAGAAATAAAATAAATAAAACCAAAGCCATAAATAATACAATTAATACAAAACACAGTAAAGATCACACAATTAAAGAGAAACAAAGACAACGTTAAAACAGCCCAAAAGAATACCAGCAGACCTAAAAATTATATATTTATAGTGATAAGAAACCCTAATCAGAAAAACCACACAAAAAACAAAGAAACACAGCCAATAAAGAAATAAAAACAATATACAAAAAAACTCAAAGAGAATGGCACCACAACTTGTGAACATCGCGGCCATGACTCCATCGAAAGCTCGATACAGGATCATAGCAAGAGCAACCCGTGTATGGGAAGTGTCCCCTAACAAAGACGCCAAGCCCCTATCCCTCGATATGGTCCTACTAGACTCAGAGGTATTACAGACATAATCTAATTTCAATGATATCATATATATCTTCTAAATTGCAAATTCAATTTTTCCTTATTGTTTAATAGTAAATTCCTCTTCGATATTCCTGGCCCCTTCTTTTCTCTTAATGTTTTCAATAGCAATGACACATCCGACACATGCCTCCACAGGGCAATCATATACAAGCGACCATACCACAAAAATGGATTCGGAGCTACAAAGACGACATCCAGCAAGGAAAGATATATCAACTGACTCATTTGAACGTAGCGAAAAACAATAAAGGGTACAAACCAGTGAGGACCAGCGACAACATAATCAGATTTACACCGTTCACAACAATCGATGAACAGGCAGAAGACTCAATCAATATCGAGAAGCACAAGTTTGAGTTTCATCGGTTGGACTTGATTCACGAAAGGAACAACAATGAACCTGGAAAAGAAAACAAGTTAAAAGGTAATAAAACAAAAGGCTGCGAAGGTTTGTGTAATAAGAAAAATAAAATATGCTAAGGCCTATATATATCAGTCACATTTGATAACATAACATTAATAAGACTGCCACATCTGCTACTTAACTATATCTCTTTCTAATTAACAACAATCTGCTAAAATTCCAGACGTTTATTGCCTTCAATACCAAATTAATCCTATTCACTATTTATTAAATAGACAAAATGACAACTATTGGGAATGCATTCCGACAGTCAAATATTAATTGATTTGATCTTAATAAAAAAATGGAGTTTTAAGTTCCTATTAACATTTGGACAGTCAAATATTAATTGATTCGACCTTAATAAAAAATGTAGTATTACTTTCCTATTAACATGGTAGTTTGTATTGTTAGAATTTTAAATTGGTAATTTCTCGGCCTTCCATTGTGTATTCGATTCTATATTATAATTAATGTGGTAATGATGCCACTCTATGTGAAAAGGACAGTTACAAATTTTGAAAGCCATACCCACAAAAAACTCATGCATAAAGTAATAACCTAAGTTTTACCAACTAAATTCAGTATATTGCACATCTAAAGTTAAATATAATTAAAACCAAATCAATGACAACATTAAGATTGACAATTACAAAAGTAATGTAGAGTACCACCCAATTGAATACTATTCAATAACTACTCAGCAATCCCTTATCATTTCCATTAAGGGTAAGATTATTGGTAGTCTAGAGATAAGACTTTAGTAAATCTTGAGACACGACTTACTCAAGACTACCAATAATCTAACAAAGTTTTGACTAAGTCTTAAGTTGAGTCTTGGAAATCCAAGACTCAACTTAAGACTCTTGTAGAGTCTTGGCACAATTTACTAAGCATTTCTTCCAATGAACATTTGACATGTGGGTACCTTTTTTGTTTTTCATTTTTTTTGTAAGCTTAAAAAAATAAGTGGAGTAAAAAGTAGTGTTTGAGGTGAGTCTGATTGATAATGTATAAAGTCTGAGGTAAGTTTGAAGAGAGTCTGAGCAATATAAAATAAAAAAAGTTAGTGGAAAGTTGATGTGGCAGAGTCTTAAGGCCCAAACGAGTCTGACTGATAATCTCACCCTAATAGAATAACATAGCAACGGCTAATGATGCCGATAGGCTACTCCATAACAACATAATGTAACACAATCTTCGATATAAGTAAGGATTAGAGAATGAGGAAGTCTAAGGATAAACGATAAATTGAAAATGGAACAAAACTGATAAACAATCAACCATACAAAATATAATACCAACTAAAAAATGCAATAACAAAAAAAAACACTTAAATTAATAAAAACACAATTCGTTGACGAACACATTAGAAGAAAATTCCAAAACTTAAGAAGAAGGAGGAGGAGAGAGGTTACATTGTGGCGATAGAAAGAGGGAAGAAATCTAAATAGTTTGCTGGCGGAGGTTTAGGGGTTTTGAGGGTTGTACAAAAAGAGTAGTTATAATACGAACACACAACCACAACAAACTACGGCAACGTCAGACTACAACCCTTAATATACTATGTACTACAATCAGAAAAACAAAAAAACTGATTCACAATTTAAAATTAAGATTCAATCAACTAATATGTGACTGAACAAATCCTTACAATACACACTTTAGAAGGCTTAATCTGATAATATTAATATATGCATCTTAATCTGATAATACAAACTTTAAAAGGTTTACACATGCCAGCTGTCCAAAGTCTATTAATCTTCTTAATCTATAATTACAGTATAACAAAGGCTTCATAATTTCCTATTAATATCATCATTAAGCTGACTAGTTACACCCCATAAAGAAAATTTGATGGCTTCTCACCAAATGATAGCCAAAAAAAATAACAAAGGACAGAAATAAAATAAATAAAACCAAAACCATAAATAATACAATTAATACAAAACACAGTAAAGATTACACAATTAAAGAGAAACAAAGACAACGTTAAAACATCCCAAAGGAATACCAGCAGACCCAAAAATTATACTCCCTCCTATTCACTGTTTTCTTCCCCTTTCATTTTCCCCTAAGAAATAAGAGAGTGGATTTGGACCACACAAAACACACCATTGAATTTGGACCACAAAAATCAACCCAAAAAAGGAAATAGGGAAGAAAACCTGAATAACCGAAAAAGGAAATAGGGAAGAAAACACTGAATAGGAGGGAGTATATTTAAAGTGATAAGAAACCCCAATCAGAAAAACCACACAAAAAACAAAGAAACCACAGCCAATAAAGAAATCAAAACAATATACAAAAAAACTCAAAGAGAATGGCACCACAACTTGTGAACATCGCGGCCATGACTCCATCGAAAGCTCGATACAGGATCATAGCAAGAGCAACCCGTGTATGGAAGTGTCCCCTAACAAAGACGACAAGCCCCTGTCCCTCGATATGGTCCTACTAGACTCTAAGTTATTACAGACATAATCTAATTTCAATGATATCATATATATCTTCTAAATTGCAAATTCAATTTTTCCTTATTGTGTAATAGTAAATTCCTCTTCAATATTCCCGCCCTTTCTTTACTCTTAATGTTTTCAATAGCAATGACACATCTGACACATGCCTCCAGAGGGCAATTATATACAAGCGACCATACCACAAAAATGGATTCGGAGCTACAAAGACGACATCCAGCAAGGATAGATATATCAACTGACCCATTTCGACGTGGCAAAAAACAATAAAGGGTACAAACCAGTGAGGACCAGCGCCAACATAATCAGATTTACATCATTCACAACAATCGATGAACAGACAGAAGACTCAATCAATATCGAGAAGCACAAGTTTGAGTTCAATCGGTTGGACTTGATTCACGAAAGGAACAACAAAACGGACTATTTGATAGGTAAGAAAAAGAAAATTAGGCCTACAAGGCAACGAAAATACTATCTGTTACAAGACTGACACCGTGTTTAAACCCCCCAGATATCATAGGTGTGCTGACAGGCGTCGAGAATAAGACGCAGGTCCAAACAGAGAATGAGACCACAGAGATACGCAATATATACATAGAGGATGAAAGATATACTTAGAGTTTTCAACTTACGTATAGTTTCAACAAGTATGTATAGTTTTAAATTATTTTTTATTTAAATGATATAAAAGAACATGTGGGAAGAATATACAAGCTAAATAAACAAGGTTCTTTCCACAAAACCGATTTTCGCATCAACTAATCAAATAATTACGCAAATAATTACACGGGCAAAATGAAGTGCAAGCAACATTGTGGGGTGAGCCTGCAAACTAGTAACTAAAGCTGTTACAAAATAACCAGGTGTTACCAAAGTAATAGTCATCACATCAACCAGGGTAGCAAGCTGAGATTGTTTTTTATTACCATGCGTTTCAGGAAGAAAGATATTCCCGAAGTTCTATGATAAGTGATGAATCAAAAACTGCTGCACTTGTTGAAATCACTAAATAAAGACAATATTATAGTTAATGGCAGAACAATTTAATACCCAGAGAGGATATGATATTGATAACAAATTAAAAAAGTCATAATTCTCCGTACAAGCAAACCCGCTAATAACGGAAAAACAAAGGAAAAAAACAAACTAGCAAAAGGATCGCTACATAAAATTACTAAAACCTGCCGATTATTCAACCCATAAAACCGAACCACCTATTACCATCCCACTCGAGATGGCGACGCATATCATAGTAAGCAATACAGAAAGCCTCATCGTATAAATTGAGGAACACTTCATAGCATCCATCGTCGCCAGCCACGGCTATGACGCGGCCCTCCCACCAGCCATCGTTGACGAATATATCAACAAAGTTGTATAAGCCAGAATTGAACACAGCTATGAAAGGTGCCCAAGGACGACGTGACTAACAGCAACAACGTCCCTCAACAAATAATGACCGTTGGGTGTCAATAACTGATGAAACTCAACGTAAAGTTAAAGGTCACCCAACAAATAGATGACTGTGGTAAGAAAATAGGACCCCAAAAAATCCAGGTTCGGGAAACATTACTTCAACTAAATCGCCGACTTGATAACGAGGCATGGCTGGAAGAACAATGAACCTGGAAAAGAAAAACAAGTTAAATGGTAATAAAACAAAAGGCTGCGAAGGTTTGTGTGATAAGAAAAATAAAATTTGCTAAGGTCTATATATATCAGTCAAATTTGATAACATAACATTAATAAGTCTGCCATATTAGCTACTTAACTATATCTATTTCAAATTGACAACAATCTGCTAAAATTCCAGACATTTATTGCCTTTAATACCAAATTAATCCTATTTAGTATTTATTAAATAGACCAAATGAAAAACTATTGGGAATGCATTTGGACATTCAAATATTAATTGATTTGATCTTAATAAAAAATGGAGTTTTAAGTTCCTATTAACATTTGGACAATCAAATATTAATTGATTAGACCTTAATAAAAAATGGAGTGTTACTTTCCTATTAACATGGTAGTTTGTATTGTTAGAATTTTAAATTGGTAATTTCTCGGCCTTCCATTGTGTATTCGATTCCACATTATAATTATTGCGGTAATGATGTCACTTTATGTGAAAAGGACAGTTACAAATTTTGAAAGCCAATACCCACAAAAAACTCATGCATATAGTATTAACATAAGTTTTACCAACTAAATTCAATATATTGCACATCTAAAGTTAAATATAATTAAAACCAAATCAATGACAACATTAAGATTGACAATTACAAAAGTAATGTAGAGAGTCACCCAATTGAATACTATTCAATAACTACTCAGCAATCCCTTATCATTTCCATTAATAGAATAACATAGCAACGGCTAATGATGCTGATAGGCTACTCCATAACAGCATAATATAACACAATCTTCGATAGAAGTAAGGATTAGAGAATGCGGCAGTCTAAGTATAAACGATAAATTGAAAACGGAACAAAACTGATAAACAACACTAAAAATATAGCGTTACATTACCAATATTTAAAGCATTACTCAGTTCACAGTATATCTCAATGATATAAGGGGTAATACATGCCCGAGAAAATTGTTTAGAAATATTTTTTAACAAGAAAAAATAGATTTCGATATATATAATATTAACGGTACCGTTTACTAAGCCAAATATTGACTGATAACAACGCCGCAAACGCCTTCAAAACCAAATTTTAACCCCATTATAGTGGATGTAACTGCTTCGATATCATAGAGTAGTAATAATACGAACACACAACCACAACAAACTACGGCAACGTCAGACTACAACCCTTAATATACTATGTGCTACAATCAGAAAAACCAAAAAACTGATTCACAATTTAAAATTAAGATTCAATCAACTAATATGTGACTGACCAAATCCTTACAATACACACTTTAGAAGGCTTAATCTGATGATATTAATATATGTATCTTAATCTGATAATACAAAATTTAAAAGGTTTACACATCCCAGCTGTTAAAAGTCTATTAATCTTCTTAATCTTTAATTACAATATAACAAAGGCTTCAGAATTTCCTATGAATATCATCATTAAGCTGACTAATTACACCCCATAAAAAAATTTGATGGCTTCTCTCACCAAATGATAGCCGAAAAAAAATAACAAAGGTTACAAATAAAATAAATACCAAAGCCATGAATAATACAATTAATACAAAACACAATAAAGATCACGCAATTAAAGAGAAACAAAGACAACGTTAAAACAGCCCAAAGGAATACCAGCAGACCCAAAAATTAAATATTTATAGTGATAAGAAACCCCAATCATAAAAACCACACAAAAAAAATAAAGAAACCACCGCCAATAAAGAAGTCAAAACAATATACAAAAAAACTCAAAGAGAATGGCACCACAACTTGTGAACATCGCGGCCATGACTCCATCGAAAGCTCGATAGAGGATCATAGGAAGAGCAACCCATGTATGGGAAGTGTCCCCTAACAAAGACGTCAAGCCCCTGTCCCTCGATATGATCCTACTAGACTCAGAGGTATTACAGACATTGTAACACCGCCATATACCAGATTACCTTTACCAAGGACTACCCTAGCATATAGGAGCGTTACCATCTCGACATAACCGAGGTAGTGAACATCAAAAGAAACAATACGAGTACCTTTATTAAATAATGTAATTAATGTCATACAACTGTCTCAAAACCAACAACTGAAAGATAAACTGTCTCAACAATAATAGTAAAGCTAATGTCGGCTAAACTAGTTCTAAGCTCGTGGCGACTCTTCCCATCCCAGAAGCACATCATCATCAACAAGCTCATTACCTGCTAAACCAACTGCTCATCATCCCCTAATGGATCACAACAGGTCAAAGACAAACAACCGGGGTCAGTCAACTGAAAATATAAGTAAAGACAATCAATATAAACACAGCGGAAGCAATGCAACAACACAAGTCACGAGTGATCTCCGGTCTCCCTCTCCTCACCAGTAACCGACTACACGGCAAGCTGTGTAGCCCTGACAGATTACCCATCGCAACAGGTAATCCTCGCCGCCAGTGGGGGATCGCAGCCTTGCCCACCTAAACCAAAACCCAAGCCATTAATGTGCACATCCCTCCTAGTTGAGAAGATGAGCGAGGCGACAATGAGGCGTGATCACCTCTCACAGTGACCACTCAGCTGAAATCATATCAATAATCACAATCTCTCTCAATATCAATCAAACCGCGCAAGATCATTAACATCCAATCACATATGAACATAAAGACAGTCTTACAAATACAACAATCAACTGAGTAGGAATATCCTACCTCATACGCAAATCTCCAACAAATCAAGCACAGCAAAACAATCAATTGTAGAATCCGTCACCTATTATCAATTAATCACAATTAACACAAATCCCCAAATCCCCTAATAATTAGGGTTCATAAACTACTATTAAAGAATTTAAACATGAATAGATCGCTTACCAACAAGATCTAGATCGTAGACTTGTGTAGATCTAACCCTAGCCTTTGATGTAATTGATGTAGAAGAGAGGAGGCAGTGTACGTAGTCTTTATTTTCTCAAAAAGGGTTTTAACAGTGGAATAAAATGATTAAAACCAACTTCCTCCCTTTTATATCAATTACTCAAAACACGAAAATAAAACCCGTCAGACCGATCGGCTTGGTCGAGCCAGAGCCAGCTCGGCCGAGTCAAAGTGACTCGGTTGAGGAGCTCTTCTTAAAAAACACATCAGAACCGAAACTAAGACTAGTCAGTGGCTCAGCTCGGTCGGGCTACTCCCAGCTCGGCCGAGCCACTGACACTCAGAAATCCGTAGTATTACAGTCTTCCCTCCTTAAAAACGAACTTCGTCCCCGAAGTTCACACCCATATAACCTATAAAGCAAGAACACACCACTTAACTCTCATCCTGCAACCTCGACACTAACGCATCCATGAATGCCAATAACACAAGTATCGCCAACTCTATCTTACTTTCATAATCTACCAAGCGAGATGTTACATTCTACCACCCTTAAAATGAACTTCGTCCTCGAAGTTTGCTCACACTCGTAAAATCACCATCCCAAAACTGTCAACACTAGCGAAACCATACTTACCTGCAACCTTACTTTATATCCATACAGATTCCGTACAAACCACTAGAAGGACCACCTTTACCTTTACTAACATCAACCACACGTTCTTCTCTAATAATATCGCCCACAAGATTCAACACTTCCGAATATACTACAACACGCATAACCGTGAAACTCTCTTTGTCGCATCCTACCCCGGTTAAGACAATTGTTACGTCCTCGTAACCCAACTTATACTAGGTCCTTAGCTATTCCTTCCTCTAATCACCATCTCATGTCACTGGTCGACAAGTGTAACCTCAACACCGATAACTACTCCTAATCCTAAGGTTCTCTCACTTTAACAATTCCCCATACCTCTAATCACACCCTCCAATCGTTACAACAACATCCTCAGCAAACCACCACCTTAAACCTTCTAAACTACCACACAATCCCATTCTTCCTCATCCACACTCTTATCCCAACAACATCACTCACGATCCACAACGTACTACACACTTACTAGATCCTCAAAATCTCCTTTTTATTACTGTCAAAACTCGTCCATGACTTAACATGATACTAATCCTCAAAACTTCATCGTTATGAAAACTTGCAACTTCTGACACAGTCCAACTCATATACCGCTAACTATTTGCACCACTATGTCAATAAATGTTTTTTTAACCCAAGCTCGAAGGTACTCCACAACTATGTCTTAATATCAGCTCCATGGAAACTATGACAACACCACAACCACATTACTAAAGGAGCAAGGAATGACTTATGAATGTTATACCATGACACTACTCATGAGATTAGAACCTCACACAGCACTTGAACATAACATAGACCCATAATTAAATCCTATGAAACTAACCTGGTCACATAAGTACCACTTGATAAAAGGTAGCTCTCACTCAAGGTTAAACTCATCTGCCTTCCGTAACACATTCCCTAATCCGCAAGTTTACCACCACCTAACTACTATGATCATATATTCAACATCCAACTTCCGACCAACGCTCTCTATTCCAACACCTAAATCTCCCTCGCAACCATAAACACCAAGTCCCTATAGTAAACTTTATCCATACCATTAACATAATTACCTCAATATCCAAGCCAATTCTGTTCTCGATCGTCCTACCCTCTACTTACCACCAAAGTCTCACACCATGCATCTATTCTATCAAATGCTCCTCTCCGTAGTTCATCACAACTCATGGCTATATGTCGTCACATGTAACTTATAGATATATCTCCTTGAACTCACCTTCCATTATTGCACTCTATATCCTCTATAATTCCTTAGTTTCATGTCCCATTACTCTTGAGAACCTCCACTCAACTCACTTCCTTTCCTCTTGTCTCATTACACTTGACCACGTTACTTAACAACTCAACTCCGTACTCCTACTATCTAGCTCTTTAGTAATCCCGTTACCCTCTCCTTGCCCCAAAAGCCAAATCTTAGTAGCTCGTATCAATAACGTCTTATTCACTTTCTTATATAATCACTCTCAACGGATTATTCACTCATACTTACCATCAATAAGTCCATCCACTCAATGTTTTCTCCTTACTTGATTACATCTTTCTTTAACATCTCTAGAAACCAAGATTCGCCTCATTCCGTTACTACCCAAAGAATTACACACTAGGCTCGCCTCTTATTAACCAAATCGTCACACACTAACCATGTACAAATCTATATCGCGGTATACACTCGACTACTATGTGTCTCTCTACTCCATCTATCCTTAACCAACATAATCATTCTTATTCCCCTCTATTATCTCTCGCCAATCCCAATTTCCGACTCTTGTGTACCTTTAATTCCTTCATTCCTAAATTCCGCAAAGTTTCCTTACTACTTGGCCAAATACTATCATCACCACCATATCACTCATCTACCTCTCACAACTTGCGCCTCGACTCAATAACTCATCAATCCCTACTTTTATCCGTCATATAATCAAGTACAACCACATATTCTCCTCACAAACCATACTAACCATAAGATGATACTCTCCACCTTATAGGATCCGACCAACTCAAGCAATAAAACCGGTACATATGTGAAACAAAGCATTAAGAAGCCAAAATATACATGAGCACATAATTTCCGACTCATACAGGTGTAAGGTGTTAGAAATCGTATTTCGGTTCATACTAATATCACATATTAATGTTTAAATTTATAGTCATAAATATAGGATCTTATGCATGCAATAATAAAAACATAAGATTAAGAAAAACGGTTTTCTCACCATCACATATGGACCGATTTTGGGCACAAGTAAGGTCTCCTACCTCCACTTGTTCTTGAGCAATAACATGTTGGATGATCCTCCTAAACCCACGATCTATAATAAAATCGTTTCCTAAAGGTTCGTATCAAGGAACGTATCTTAACCTTATAATTTGTTACTAGAAATTATATGTAAGTACCCTTAAAATTGTTACTAATATTTCTAGTATTACTACTCTAGTAATAGTGAAGTAATATTAGTGTTTATGTGACTAGAAAAAGAGAGGTTTCTTGCATGTTCAAAAAAATAAGAAAAGCTACTAGCAAAAGTAGTGGAAAAACCAAAACAACCAAAGCTCTTTTTAAGAGCATTTTGGTCGACTAACACCCACCAAGTGGGTCTCCTTTTTCTTATTTTAATAGCATGCTAGTGTAGAGTGTAGAGTAGTGTGTAAGAGTAGACTAGGGATGTATTGGTGCATGCAAATGTTCTTATCAATGTCCATATTGAAAAGAACAAA
>JAGPOY010002399.1:12082-26990 GCA_018983105.1 Silene uniflora | reverse complement strand
TTTTGCTACGGAATTTTGTTTGTTGTGACGGAAAGTCCGTCGCAATAAAGCCCGCCATAAACTTTTGGTCAGCGCGCCATTGGGTATTTTAGACTGCGACGTACGTTCCGTCGCAAAAGGACACCACTCCGTCGCATAATACATATTCCGTAGCAAACCCTTTTTAGTCCGTCGCATATAATTTTTTGCTACGTTTTGGGGTACCGTCGCAAGGATTCTGTCGCTATAACAGCTTTTTTTGTAGTGTCGGTTCCAAGGTCACTGGAGCTGTTGTAGGTGGCGGCTTGGTTACTAGGTTAGCCAGCCACCCTTACCCCGACTTCCCTAGACACCATAGGCCCTACGACACTGACTCTGTTATTAGCATTAGGACCATGGTGGGCTTTACTTGGCTGATGAGTGCTGACAGTCGGGCATGGAAGATTTGTGGACAGCCTTCTTTAGTATTGCCATGTCCGACTCTACCCCGTCTTCTACCCCTACACTCTGTTGAGGGGGTGCGACCCGCTCCCCCTACTTACCACCTACCTTTTGGAGCCACTCCTTCCACTTCTACCAAGAAGAGGAAGAGGACTTCCCCGCAGAAGGAAGCTGGAGGGCCATCTGGCTCTCATTAGGCTGGGACTACTGTGCTTCCCCCGCCTGTTACCGTGACTCCTACACCCACTCTTACACCTACCCCTCCCCCAGTTCAGACGATCTTTCCGGCCAATTTTATTTGCCCTCTATTATTTGAGGCACCCACGGTCCTAGACCAAAGGTGACGTGATGCTTTGTTATTGGAGATCCGTAGGGACGTAGCCCGTATGCGACAGGATCAAGCCTTAGCCCTATTTCCCCTGTATGAGGACCACATGCGCCTGGGGCGTCCCATTCCCGGTGGCTGGCCTCACCCATCTTTCTACCGATACCCAGAGGGTGGGTACCCTCCACTTCCTTCCGAGTCAGATGAGGAGGTGGAGGAGACACCGGTAGCTAGAGTGGTGAGGTTGCGAGCTGAGGCGGCAGCTAGGAGGGCAGCACGGGAGGAGGAGAGGGATCCGACTTTTCGGGTGGGCCAGGAGGAGGAGGAGGCAGGTGACGACTAGCTTCCCATACGTGTTTTGCTGCTGGTTTGGGGAAGCTGTCATTTTGTGAGTTTCTATTCTATTTTTCCATCTCTTTTGTATTTTCTTGTATTTTATTAGTACCATGTATTAGGCTGTGTACCCCTTTCCCGTTGTTTGTTGTTAGTGTAGTTGGGAGTCAATTAGGACATTGTCCGATTTGGTTTGGGGAGGAGGGTACATGCATCCTTTTACGTCTGCATTTGCATTTGTTTTTGCATTCACGCTTCCATTTCTTGTTATTTTATTTCATGTTCTTTAAAAAATCAAAAATCAAAAAAAAAAATTAGTTAGTTTGCACGTTTATTTTTGCATATAGTCGAGTCGGATTGGAGTGTTTTCAATGATGAAACTGCACTATAAGTCTATTTATATGCCATTCCTTGCACTTTCACAATTTAATTTGCAAAACGAAAGTGATTTCTCGAATTTCGTTTTGTAAAATATTTTGGACAAGTAGACTTGACTTAAAATTTTTGACAAACCTACTTATAATTTCTGAGTTTTAAAGCGTTATAAATTGGTGTCATTCATAACCAATTTCATGTAGAAATGTGAGTAGTTACTCCTTGCATGTCATGTAACATTCATTTGCACAAATATGATATTTAATTGCTTATTGCCTCCACACAAGGGTTTGTGGTCGGTATTACGTGTTAGAGAACTACAGCATTCTCCCCTTTCTCATTTTACCCCCTTAACTCCACATTAAGCCAAATCTGCCAGTTGCCCCGAAACTACAACCTATATTTAGCCTACCTTTGCTGAGCTAGTTAGTAGTTTTGCGGAATATATTTGATCATATCAGATTTTGGCTCGTATTTTTTATGTCGGAGTGAGTATTTATGAAAAGAAGGGACGAAGGAGTAGAGGAGTACTCGATCGAGTTACTTTGGTTGTGGTAATAGCTCGATCGAGACCTTTATTTCTCGATCGAGGGTTTGTGTCTAGAGTTGTCCTCGATCGAGTGGTTCACCTACTCGATCGAGTGGTTTTGTTAGATAGTCTTCTCGATCGAGTGGTTTTGTTAGATAGTCTTCTCGATCGAGTGGTTTACTTACTCGATCGAGAGACTTAGCCACTGTTCAGCTGAAGAAAAAAAAAAGGAAAATGAAAAAAAAATCAGAAAAAAAAAGAAAAAGAAAAAAATAATAAGTGGCTGAAAATTTTGTTGACACGCCTCCTTTGCTTATTTACAATTTACGAGGTGGATTTTGGGAATTGTTGTATTTGCCTAGTATAAAAGGCAATGTTCTATTTTTGATGATTGGAAGAACGGGTTTTGATTAGGTTCTAGCTCGGCTTTTACCTTCACATTCCCATAATTTATTTTACCCTTTCTTACCAATTAGCCTCACATTCCCATATTTTTGCAATTGTTCGGCACGTAATAGTCCTTGAACGGTGGTATGCGTGTGTACGGTAGCTAGAATTATCTATCATATTATATTGCATGCATGATTATGTCGGTCGTAGTCTAGGTGAGCGACTATTTTTCCTTCTCTCTTTCACATATATATTTGCTTACCATTTGCTTGTTGAGAGAAGAGTGACCCGGGAGAGTCCGAATCTTTATGAGTCTTGCAAGGTCGAACGTCCAATTTATTTTCAAGATATGCATAAATTTTGTTCACTTATGTGTTGAGCTTTGCGATGGTTGAAATGTGCATTAAACGGTTTGGTATTGACTTATAGTTAGCTCTGAGATTTACTCCCTTCCATTAGGTCCATATAGTTGCATTTAGTATTGCTTGAGGACAAGCAAGGGTTTGGTTTGGGGAAGTTTGATGCGTGTATTTTATATAGACTTTTCTGTCACATTTGGCACGCATTTCTATGCATTTTAGGTGACTTTACGTCACTTTATACCCCGAATATGCTACTTTGTGTTTTCTATGACATTTTGCAGGAATACGTTGGAAAGTAGCGGAAACCGACCCAAAACTGTCCCAAGTATGCATTTTAGGAGATGGAGGAAGACGGAGCGGAAACTCATGCCTCGGGGAGCGTGAAAAGCCAAGCCAAGAGCCGTTTGCTATCGACTATGAAGCTGGAAGCCAAGGAAAGAAGTCGATCGAGTCCCTGCTGCTCGATCGAGATGTGTGGAAGAGTATAAGCCTCGATCGAGCTGTCCTGTGCTCGATTGAGAGAGACCAAGGATTAGAAGTCTCGATCGAGCTGTCATGTGCTCGATCGAGAGGAACCCAAGACAAGAATCCCTCGATCGAAGAGATGCTATGATCGATCGAGGAGAAGACCATGAAGAAGTCCTCGATCGAGGAGGTCAAGACCTCGATCGAGGAGATTGCTGAAGAAACTTACTCGATCGAGAGCCCAAAGTGCTCGATCGAGTAAAAACTCTGACGGGCTTCTTAGTCCGTGAGTAATTAGGTTTAGGAAACTCTTATTTTGTTATAAATAAGGCGTTACATGACATTAGGAATCATCATCTCTTACTTATCTCTTAATTACTCTTAATTACTCTCTTAATCCCAGAAACTCTTAGCTTTAATTATTTTCGGGTTTTGCAATTTACAAGGATTGTGTTCTTTACGCCGGAATCGCTACAATTGTAATTCCTTTCTCTTTAATCTTAATCTTTCAATATTTATCGCTTTAATCTTTGTTTCCCTTACTTAAATTCTGCCCTAATTCGTTTATGCTATTTAATTTCGTTATTACTATGTCGATTATTAGTCTATCACATGTTATTGATAATTTTATTGTTATTAGCATGAGTAGCTAAACCCCATAATATGTTAGGGTAAGGGAAGCCGTGATAGATGCATGATAGGATTAATTTGCTAGGGTAGTTTCGAGATAAGAATTGTGCTAAGCAATATAATTGTAGTTTGGTTGATTGAGTGCACGCAGGAGACCATTCGTTTAGTTAACCCCGACCTAGATCGAAAGATTGGAAGGGAAGGCTTGCTTAGTTACAACAGGCGATATCTACTACAAAAACCACTATAGACATCACTGAATAGACATCAATGTTTTAGAAACACCGATGTCTAAACAATAGACAACAGAGTTTAAAAAAAAAACCAATGTCTATAAAATTAAATGTACATCAGCATTTTTAAATAACTCATGTCTATTAAATCCACCGTTTAATAAACATCAGACCTTCTAAAAGCTCATATCCATTAAACTCACTCAAAATAGGGTTAAAACTTACCACCGTATCAGACTACTCACATATTCATTCACCAATACCTCGTCTAACCTTACTCCCTCTTAACACCCTTAACGCTCTCCTCCATCACTCCTCACGTGCGACGACCACCACCCTCCACCATTCTAACGCCGCCTAATCCTTACTCTGTACCGCCGTTCGTCGCAAAGTCGCCATCTCTTCTAATCCCAAACTCGTGGGTGTCGATTTT
The DNA here is from genome assembly GCA_018983105.1 of Silene uniflora. Classification (NCBI taxonomy): domain Eukaryota; kingdom Viridiplantae; phylum Streptophyta; class Magnoliopsida; order Caryophyllales; family Caryophyllaceae; genus Silene; species Silene uniflora. The sequence continues at coordinate 22,495 of JAGPOY010002399.1, read as the reverse complement.
CAATAGGTTCGTTTCTTCTCCTCATTTTTGCAATTTCTTTGTTGATTTTAGTTACTGATTTTATTTGTTACTACATTAATGTTATCCTGTGCTTTATTATTTGATTGTGATTTGATGAAATTGCTGAATTTTGGGGGAAAGTGAAACCCTAATTTTGATGAATTTGGGGGAAAGTGAAACCCTAATTTTGATGAATTTGGGTTAGGATTTTGGGTGAACATTCTATTTACCTTTTTCGATTCTTTCCCTTGCTTGATTTGATTTGATTTGATTTTGTACTGTGAAAATATGAGAGCTCACCCGAAGTTGATTTGTTTTATTCCAGAACGATTATTCCACTATTTAGTATCAAATTAAAAAGGAAATTCTTGATTTATTCTGCTAGAGGGAGTGTTTCTAGTGATAGCAATACTCATATTTTCACAGTTGTGAAAGAAACCCCTTGGTCAAAACTCAGACCTTCTATCATTAACTAACTAATGATATCGGTTTCTCCCTTCTATCTCCTGTATTAGCTAATATTGATCTGTGGTATTAAGTTGTTTAATGGCTTTGAATAGTAAGCCTGATTTGCAGAAGTTGATAATTTGAGATGAAATGGGTTTGTAATTGCGTTTCATCTAGTTTTAGTAATGTTTATTACATTAATACTTGGCATTTTATTGCCGCATCGTAGTACCTACTACCTAATCCGAGCTGCTTGAGTTGTATAAGAATCACAAGACCAATTTGCCGGCCTTGTGGAATGTTCTCAAAATTCTGGTAGCAGCAGCAGCATATGATCTGATGGAGCTAGCTCAAGTATGATTCTGAATACTGTTGTATTGTTTTCTAGAAAATTTTTTGAGTTGCAGGCATGCAGTAGCATTCAAGTTGTTGTTCTAACTCTAAGTAAACACCTAGTATTTGGTCGATTTTATGTACACTGCTTGATTGGCAAAATGCTAAAGATTAGAAATAATATCAGCCACAGAATTGTTGATTAGAAATAATGTTTGCGTAAACCAGGATGTGTCTTTAGTTTTCTGTGTGATAATTATCTTAACTGTGTATTCATTGTGATTTTGCTAAAATATTAATCTGTATGCTACCTTTTCATGCTGCTAAATGCTACTGGCTACCACAAGTTGTTATTGTCTGTTAAACTTTGCTGCCTACTGGAGTTGTGCTGATGTTGGTGTTCTGTAGGCAAGTTGTTGTCATGCGCCTGCGGCTGCTATCCCTGCTACTTGCTGCTGCTACCTATTGCTGCTAGATGGTGCTACTAGTCTGCTACTTATTTCTGCTTGCTGCTGTTGCCTGCTAACTGATGTCCGCTGGTTTTTGCATGAGAGCTTATAAATGAACTGAAATATATGTTTTTAAGTTATCATCTACTTGACTTCAATTTTGCTGTACCAGCATCAAGGAACAGCTATAGTCACAGACAATGTGACATTAGACGGACTCACAACATTTAATGAGAAGAAACTTGGTGAGTTTAAATTTTATCTCAGCATATGATCTGCTTGATTATTCAACTTAGCTATAGATAATTCTCTACACCCAAACCAAAAGTTTCAATCAAAGAAAACATGTAATCGGAACCCTAAATTCTCAACGGCGGTGGATGTTGTTATTAATTTCTCAAAATAATCGGACAATAAGCGCAGGTCAGTTCTTCTATTTCAATTGTGGGTTATGTTTATCATCTAATTTATTTGTCTGCATAATCAAAGTTGGTTTGTGTCTCTTTAATTCGATTGATTTATAATTGTGGGTTTGTTTATTAATTGCATTTCTAATACTTTTCATTTGAATAATTTGTGCTTCTAGGTTGATAAGTTTGCACTAGCAATCTAATTTTTCTTCCAAAGTACTGTTCTTTTTGCTGGTATGATTCATGGTTGTGATCTCTTAGTTGCATTATTTCATTCATTTGTTATTGAGCTCTGACCAAGTTCAATCTTTTTCACATCTTTGATCTACTTCTTTAATGGATATTCTTGTTTTTTTGTTAGTTTCTTATTCAAAGCTATTGTCAAACACTTGACATTATTTCATTCATTTGTTATTGAGCTCTGACCAAGTTCAATCTTTTTCACATCTTTGATCTACTTCTTTAATGGATCTTTCTCACAATTTTGAGTAGTGGAGGCCGTTCAGCTGACTAAATATGATTACAGGCTCTTACATTCAGCCGGTCAGCATGGAAAGTAATGGAAAAGGTGTTACAACTGACGGTGAGGTACTTCCTTTTAAGACTGGTGATATTGATTTTGGTGAACCTGGAACGATAAGGTTATACTAGAGTCTATGTGCTTGTTTGTTTTTTTTGGAAAATATAAGGTTTTGAGAGTTTAGTTTATTGAATGGCCAGATGAGAGAAATGTTGAATTGGGATCACATGGGTAATTGGTTTGTAATTCAAGCTTTTCTCAATGATGTTTGCTGGATGTTTTGATGTTTACTAAAAGTCTGACATTGGCAAAATGAGATGTAAATGGAATGGCATTGAATGAGTGATTTAATAGATTTTTTTTTTTCTGATAAACTATGAACTGGTACAAATTCTTTTAAGGTTTCACTTGGTATTTATGTGTTCGAGTCTAAGCTCTTCTGGTCTTCAATTATTGTCTTTGCTCATCTCAGAATAAGAGTACAAGGAGATGTGAGTCGTACCCTTAGGCGCGCCACTCTTCTGAAGTCTATGTTTTTAATTTAAGATTCTGATTACGTGTCCCAACTGTTCTGCAGGCAAAAGTGGAATATATGGGTAATCTTGTTCAACCAAGTCCTCGTATGTGCACAAGCAAAGGAATATCAATTTTCTAATCCCGCAGGTGAATTTCTTTTAACCATTATGACTGATGTGTATTTTTGAAATAATAACACTTCCAATGTAATGATTTACAGACTTTGACAAAAGGTTTAGAATATTCATGTCTACGATAAATATAACCGTCTTATTTGTGTGTTTATAACCTTTTTCATGTTTAAGCTTAAGGGCTGGGTGCATTATTTTTACTGTAATATTGACTGGCAGCTGATTGTTACTGGGGCAGGACTGCTACACTGGTGCTGCTAAAGACTCTTAATGGTTTGTTGCTTGTTGCTGGCTTGGTGAGGATACAGTGACCGTAAAAGACCCATGTATGAAGGTGATAAATCATATATGAGGTACAACTTCTTCACCTTTTTTTTAACTCATCCATGAATTGCATATTTATTGATAGAATATTGGGGAGAATTTGTTGCCCAAAACGCTTTTTCTTGTAGTGCTCAAACTTAAGTGACATCTCTTCATTTATGATCTGGCATCAATGTGAAGCTTTAAACTTTTGTATTGACACCCTCTGAAAATTGATAATTTATTGATAGAATATTGGGGAGAATTAGAGAGGAATCACATTTGGCTATTGTGACCAGTGTAATTGTGTGTTACATTGTTATCCCATGCTATTACCCATAAATTCTTACTTCTATCTATCTCATGGGATAATATAAAGGTGGTATAATGAGTCAAAGCATTGTGTTTGCTGCCATTGTTATTATTATTGGTAGACTGTTCTCTCTCTTGAATAGGATGGGAATTACATCATTTTATATGCCTTAGTAGTTGAATAATAATGTCTGAAATCTGAAATGAAATTGATGCTTTTAGATGCTCTTCTTGACATATTACTCCAAAGACTTATATTACAGATATTTTTTCTCATTATGTTTCTATATTGCTTTTTATTTGTCTGCAGTACCGATGAAGCTAAGCTATGGCATATCTCAAGTCGTACTGTCATATTCACAAAAGGAGATCGACTCGATTTGTGACTTATGGGCGATCATTGTTCTGAATGTTTAGCCATGCAATGTACTTCGTATAAGATTCTATAGAGGGTGTTTCAGCTATAAGTAAAAATGTTTCTGGGATAGCTACATTGTCATATATATGTATGATACTTTTGTTGGCTATTGATTTTGAGTGAGATTCTGCCAAGATGGAAATGGTTCGTCATCTGCCATTGTGAAGGATAATCATCATTAGCTAGACATATCAGTGCATTTGTGTATAAAATCAATTTTAATTTTTTTTTTTAAAAATAAACAAATTGATGTACATCGGGTTTTAGTAAAAACTAATGTCTATTCGAGAGTAATAGACATCAGATATTGTTAAAACTCTGTTGTATATAAATAATATAGACATCGGATAAATAAAAAAACCGATGTTAATCTATTAATAGACATCAGTCTTAAATCTGATGTCTATGTGTCGAGAATAGACATCACTCAACTTAACATCGGTTGACATTCCGATGCGCATTAGTGAAAATCTCTGATGTCTATTTCAGTTTTTGTAGTAGAGTGGAATTCCTATAGGGCGAAAGTCATTAGGATACCTTAGGGCAATTTGAGACCGAAAGGGTAAAATCGTAGGTTTGAGACCGAATGGGTATGACCTTGCTCTTCTTATCAGTAAATTGACCGGCCTAATTAATCCGGTAGTGTAGCTGTCACGGTGGACCGAACTCTAACATATTTCTCTCTTTATCTGATTTTTACACCAGTTTTTCCGCCTTAAATTCTCTTGCTTTATTTCTCTTTTTATCACCTTTAGTTTAGTTAAATCAAAATCAAACCCCCCAATTGTGACCTAGACAGATTAGATTTCGGACAATAGATTACCTCCCAGCGGAGATCGACCCTACTTCCGCTGACTGCATTAGTTAGTTGACCTAGGACTTATTTTTGGTGTATACGACACGCATCAACTACTCCCACTATCCAAACATGAAGAGAAGTCAAACTATCTTTGGTGTCTTAGTGAGTTCACAAATTCTCCCACTCACCAAGAGATAATTTTTTGCACTGTAATGAATACAAGACAAAAGTCTACGAATCTTCACCAAACACTTAGGAACGCATCCAAGTGAATAAATATCGTGAGTCACTTAAACACAAAGTTTAACAAAATGTTAAGACATGAATGACCAACCTATTTGGATCAAATAAAATTTCCTCAAAAACATTTAAGGAATACTTCTCTAAACCAAAAGAAGGAAAAACATGATTAGTGTCATACTTCACTTAACCATGTCAAGTGATGTACAATTCCTCAACTAAACAACCTCTTGTCATAGCGATTACGAATTGTAAGATCAAAACACATATTTTTCCTCATTTACACTTTGAACATACTCCCTCCCATTCATTATAAGTGTCCCATTGTGAGGATGGCACGAGAATTAAGGAAATGAGTTAAATAATGTAAAGTATTGTAGTGGGGTGAGGTAATTGGAGAGAGGGAAGGTAATGTGGGGTATTATTGTGAGTGAATTGATTAAAATAAGTATTGTTATAGGGTGAGGTGGAGTATTGTTGTGGGGTTGAAGTGATTAAAATAAGGGCCAAATAACCAAATTGGTAAAAAAAGTGGAGGATGGTTGCCAAATTGGTAAAAAAAGTATCACTTGTGACAAATTGGTAAAAAAACTCAAGGGAATGTGACAAATTGGCCAAAAAACTACTACCTTATTTAATTTGTTATTCCTAGTACTAAATCTGACTAAAGTACCCTTACCCAAGTCACCCAACTCACAAAATTTAACCGAAATCCTAACGAATAAGAATAGATGACTAAATAATGTTTACAAATAGACCTCGCTAACGGGCCAATTGAGTCAGGCGGTTCGGGTTGGGTCATTTTGGATCTGTCATATTATCGGGTTAGTTCAGGTTGGGTCGGGTTGAGTTGTTTTGGTTGTTTTTCGGGTATGTTGGTCGGGTAGTTTCGGATCAAGCGGGTCGGGTTACTTCGGGCCAGGCTCATATTCAGGTCAATGGTTAACAGAAAAAAAAAAGTTTTATATTATTACCTATTTTTAGTTTAATTTTGATATATAATTGATTCTTTATTTTAACGTAAATTATATTAAGCGTGTTTTTAAATGAGTCATTTATTTGTTCAATTAGAATTACATTTTTCGCGTCATTTTCGGGTCGGGTCAGTTCTGAAGCAACAAAGTTCAGGTCACGTCTGGTCAATAAGGCTTCGGGTCAATTTTGGAAGCTGTAGTTTTGGTCAATTTCGGATCTCGGGACAGCCTTGTTGGGCCGAGTTAATCGAGTCAGGTGAGCTTTTCAAGGTCTACTTACAAGGCCAACCAGAACCAACTCCACTTTTTTCGGGGTTTGGGCGTTCTATCATCCTAAGAAAATCTGAACGTGACCCGAATGGACTGTTGGCCGGCCTATATTATTGGGCTAATGACGAGTTTAACAACATTAGATCGAATTTGGGTCAGGTTTGTTAATTTAGAGTTTCGGGTCATAGTTGATTAGTTGCTAATGACGGGTCTCGTATAATGATTTTTTAGTTTACTAATTCAACAAGGGTAGTTTTGTCAAATCTAGAAGCAATAATAGAGTATTTGTTAAAGTTAAACTTTTATGGGCAATTTGTCACATTCCATTAGTTTTTTTTACCAATTTGTCACATATGAAACTTTTTTTACCAATTTGGCAACAATCCTTCACTTTTTTTACCAATTTGGTAGTTTGGCCTTAAAATAAGTATAAAATATTGCCAAAAATAGACAATGGGACACTTTTGTGAATAGACGGAAATGGACAATGGGACACTTATAATGAATGGGAGGGAATATCAAAGAGTTATTCACAACCAACATATTTACTAAGAGTTCTTACTCTAAGTTCAAAGTCGGTTATTTCACTATCATCATAAAATGTTTGAACATATCAAACATTATATAAAAAAACATAAAAAAAAAAAGAATACACACTCATTTAGCGTGAATCATCTCAAATGAAGACGGAAAAATATACGGTCTCATGACACTCCTTAACATTTAACTACCCACAAATTAAATAAAAATAAATTGAGACTATAAAAGTAATAGACAATGAACATATACTAAAATGTAATCAAATAGATGAACAAGGTAATGCGGTGAACATATATATTATGACCAACACATAGTCATAACACACTATTAACAAAAGGTTAAATAAGAATCTGTGATTTCCAATAAACTAATTAATTATTGAAAAATAATCATGCACTCCAAGTACATAGAGAATTAATATATCAAAGTAGCACAAAGCCTCTTTGAAAAACATTTCAAATTAGCACAAAGTCTCTTTGAAACACATTTTAGCTAGTATAGCTAAAAGCCTAAAACTGAATAATCCATCGACAAACAATAGATTAAACAACTACGAGTTATAAATATTCCCGCTCTGTTTCTAAATCCACAAAGGGCAAGGATTAGCAGTATATGCAAGAAACAAACATATAACTCAAAATGATGGAAATAATGTCATTTGAATTGGCTCGAATCTATCATGAACCAAATTAATAATATTTCCACATTATTCTCTTGTCGACACTAAGTCAGACATGTTTAATGATACCGAATATTTGTCCTCAATATATAGTAAGAAAAACACTTCTCCCATATTAATAAGTTTGAGACTTTTACTAACGATTGAGCGTACAACATCAAGAGTTTTTCCATTTTTCCCAATCCCAAAATCGAATGGCAAACAAATCACCATGGAAAAATAACTCCTTATGTCATTCAATCCCGTGTTTAAAAAGCATATCGACATCTCACGTAATATAAACAAAACGACGAGTCTTTAAAACACTTTCAGGTCGAGACACACAGTCTTGTACCCCACGTCAAAACGAAATTGACTTACACCTAGTCTCACGCTACATAAGCTGTAAGACATGTCTCAAAACTAACTTAATAGGTCTACATACAAAATAACACAATTTTGCATACATCAAGCTTACTATATTTGAACGAATACTCGTAAAAACACAGATTTTCATAATCCTACTCATTAGTAAGATATTCAACCTTGATCGTATATTAGTGATCACAATTTCTCAAACTCGTGATTAATAAGATACTAAATCTTATCACACTAGTTATCAAAGTTCAAACCGCGTCACTATGGTGAACAAATCACCAAAAAACACTTGTTGTCAAACACAAGTATACAGATTAAGGCACAATTCCAAATTAAATTATTAAAACCCCATCATTTATATTGTTCGTTCGAAAATTTCGCTAAGCTCATAATCATCACAAAACGCCATAAACGAGAAATTTCAACAATTTAATTAACACGCTTAAGATTAAATGAAACGAAATCACTTAACCCTTAAAAAAACAGCTAAAAAAAATTAGCTATTCACCCTTATAATAACGGCTAAACAAATTAGCACGAATAATAATATCACTTAGATATTATATAAACGCTATGCAAAACAAATTTGCACGTTGTTAAAAATAAAAAAAACTTGATCATAAGACATATGACGGTTTTAATGAGTTATTGATACACAACTAATATGTATTCAAATCTTTCTCATCTCTCATGTAAAACGAATTTACACGTTATTATATATCGTTAAGATATAACGGAGTCTTTATGTAAAACATATTTACATGTACAAGTATATCACAAAGATATACATCATTTATGTAAAACAAAATTACATAAACTGATAGTCTAATATATCACAAAGATATAAGTTATCTCATAAAACAAATTTACAAGAACCGTCATATCACAAAGATATAAGCCTTGTATGTGAGTTATAAAATCTCACGAACAACAAATGTCAATAAGATATTTTTTTTTTTATGTAATACATAAATACACACTTTTCACAAGATGAAATAAACGAAACAGATTCATAAATTTTAACTTTATCTTGGAAAACAAAATATACACATAATTATGAGTAGCATATACTAATTTGAACACGAAGTCGAATATTAGTATTTCTCATATCCATAAATCTGCTAGCCAAAAATGCTCAAAAACAGAAAATGTCACTAAGACGACTAAAACTTACTCACAAGGACAAGTTTACGTGAGTTTTAAAATATCACTTCGATATTTACCATTTTCACGTAAGATACATTTTATGAAACATAATCATAAAATACAATTAATATCACGAAAGATATTATTGCCCACATAAAACAAATTTACATGGTCCAAACATAAATATATATGTGGAGTATGAGACACATTCATAAAATATCGGGTATAACTAAAATCATATAAAACAAATTAATTATATGACTCATGTTCAACTTTGTATGAAACATATCCACACACTTTATGATCTGAAATATTAAAAAAATTACGAAACAAATTCGTATACTCCCTCTTATTCACTATAATTGCCTCACTTTTCAGAAACGGATTATTCAAGTAATTGCATTGTTTCCCTTTTTGGTAACTTTTACTCTTATTTTATTCATCCCTCTCTCCTCTCACCAAACTCCACACAACTCTTTTACTCCTATTTTATTACTTTCTTTAATGTTTTGACCCCACAATTCTTTATTTAACTCATAATAATTCATCCCTCTCTCCTATCACCAACCTCACACAACTCTTTTACTCCTATTTTATTACTTTTTTTAATGTTTTGACCCCACAATTCTTTATTTAATTCATAATAATTCATCCCTCTCTCCTATCACCAACCTCACACAACTCTATTACTCTTATTTTAATAATTTTCCTTAAATATTGTGCTCAACCCAAATGTTGCGATTATAATAAATGGGAGGGAATATAAGCTAAACACAAATTCAATCCAAAAACAAATGTAAACATGGAACAATAATATATGACCACCTTATTAAAGCATATGAAAAAACTTGTAATTTGTCGAGTCCACCAATGGTACAAATGTACGAAGTACATCTTAGATAATTCAAGGCCAGTCAACGAGGTACACAAAAGTATAAAACCCAAAAAACAACTTTCCTAACAAACAGAAAACCAAAAATAAGAATAAAAACTTCTTCTCTGTACAATACAGTACACACAAATGAATAAATGATCCTTCTAATGGCGAACACATCTCCGATCCATATATGATATACCAAAATAAAAATAATAAAATTGAAGAACTCATCTCCATTTTCATTTTAGATGAAGAAAACAGATTCGAAGACTTCACACAGAAGCAATAAGATGCGACCGTCGCCACCAAGTCGACGTGTTATCTACCTTCTTCCATCACGATAAGAACGAACGCCACCATCACCTAGATCGGCGGCGGATAAGTCGAGCGGACCGACTCACGCGCTTAACGCATCATGGCCGGTGTCGGCGTGTGACACACGCGCGCCATCGTTCAAGATAGTTTTTAAGACGGTTTTAAAGCTATGGGAATAGAAGATCATGCAGCCAGAATTCACCACCATCTCAAATAATCACTTACAAGACGACGTGCATATATTATATATACTCCCTCCTATTCACTATAATTGCAACGTTTGAGTTGCACCTTGTTTGGTGCTCGATTAGGGACCTCTGACGAAGCCGTTTCCAAACCTTCGTCGCCGGCAAAACACGCTCTTCAACTCAAATGTT
>JAGPOY010002398.1:0-14912 GCA_018983105.1 Silene uniflora | reverse complement strand
ATAACTGGCAAGATTGTATGAAGCTATTGAACCGAGGCAAATCTGATATTCTCCAGCCGAAGGATGTCTTCTGCAAACACTTTAATCTTTCCATTCCTTCAGGTGCGAGGTAATTGCTCATTGGAAGATAAAAGGTCATTAGTTTTGTCAGCTTCGCCACTGAAGGCACATAACTTAGATATTCACATCCTTTAAGCAAGAGTGCCCTTAAATTTACCAAATCAGAAACAGTGTCTGGTAGCCTCTTGATGTCAACATATTTTAAATCAAGCACTTCGAGGGCTTTCATATGTACAAAGAATGAATCTGGGATTTCCTGAAGAGGATTAAAGGAAAGTATCAGCACTCGCAGATTTGAGGTCTGAGGTGACATGCCCAATGGTATCTCTTCTATATTGTTACGGCTCAGTGACACTTTCACTAAATCCCTGGTCCAAAGTTCTTCCCCAGGCACTGTCTTCAGCTGTAATCCGGCTTTCGCCATGAAGTGAGGATCATGCTGAGTGACGATCATAGCCATGTCTCGTACCAGATCATGCATTCTCACACCTTTTTCTCCATTATAACAAATTGCTGGTTCCAACAAGCTCGATCTTTCTAGGTTGTTCACAATAGTATGTCCTTTGTTCTCTTTATTTTCCATGCTCTCTATATCATCCAAGAGTCCTTCCATAATCCAAAGGTCTATCAGTTCTTCTCGAAGTATATCCCAATCTTCTGGATATAATACACAGCTCAAAAAGCACTGTTTCAATCTCTCATCCCTCAAGCTGTCGTAGCTATATTGTAAAACACGAAAAACCTGATCATCCATATCGTCTTGCCTCCTGGTGGGCTTCTGCAGTTCATATAGGGCAATTTTCCACTGCCGAACATCAGTAATTTCTCTCATACAGCAACCCATCGTATTCAATGCAAGCGGCAACCCCCCCACATTCTTTAACAATCTCTTTAGCAGTTGGATATAAATCGTCTGCTACTTCTCCTGATTTTTCAACAAATAAAGCCCAAGCATCGTCTTCGGGAAGGGGGCTGACTTGGATAACCCTTTGGCATCCCATTTTTCGACACACTTCTTCTGATCGGGTTGTGATGACAACCTTGCAGCCACATGAATCAAGAGGAATGCCAACTTCATCAGTCAGAAAATGGTTCCACATGTCATCAATTATGAGCACCGATTTTTCTAACTGCAACAATCTGCGAAATATCAGAGACCGTCTCCTCTCAACACCGTCTTCCTTCGAAAGATCAAGACCCAAACAATTTCCTATAGCAGTTTGCAAGATTTGGAGGTTACATTCCCGAGAAGCAGTAACCCAATAAACTTGCCCTTCTATATCAGAATCACGCAGGAGGCTATTATGAATTTTCTTAAGCAAAGCTGTTTTACCAACACCGCCCATGCCACACACACCGATGGCAAACACATCGTCCTGCTTTAACAACTTCAAAATCATCTCCATGTTCTCTTCTTGAACCCACTAAAGTGCTCACCACCATTTCCACTCTTGTCGCGGAATGGTTGTCAAGTACTACTGGGACCTTGCTTATTTCTTTTCCCTGATGAATTAGCCCTTCAACCTCTTTAATTTCTTTTGCCAGTCGGTCCTTGAGCTCACTGCTGGGACCTTGGTTATTAAACTCAGAGTCTATCTCTTGAAGTTTTATTTTCTTTTCTTCCACCGATTCACACCACAATTCAACTTCCCTTTTACGCTTCTTTCCCGGTCGAATCTCAGCGTGCTCCACCGCCTTCAGGACATCGGTTTGCTGAGCACTAAGATAATCCATTTTACTCCTAAAAGCCCTCATCTCCTCGTTTAAGTCAGAGGTAGACAGCAGTTTAGCTACTCTTTTCATCATATTGCACCTAACTGATTAAAAAAAGTAAACAACATAAGCCAAAGATAAGTTCTGTACATAATTGTTGTACATTAACTTTTTCATTTTCGATTTAGCCAAAAAATTCCATGTTTCTTGGCTTTGAAACGTTGGAATAAAGCAGAAGGACTCACTAGATATTGTGGAGTTCCAATTGCAATTTGACACAATTTTTGTTAGTTTTAGAAAGCACACAAGGCAACAAGGGTCCATGGAGAGTGGTGACAACCTAGGTAGCACATACACTTTTCTTTTTCAGCTGTACCGTGTCCGACACCGACACTCGTCGAAACGTGTCGGAGACCTATAAAGCCGTGTCTAACTTCCAACATTTATTTGGGCACATGTCTGACGCGTGTCCATGGTATTTGGAGATCATTAGGGTGAATTATGTTTTTTAGATGAGAAATGAGCTCACGAAAGAGATTGATTAGAAAATGGGTTTGAATGGAAAATGAAATTGAGTTATAAATAACGGCAAATTTTACCTTCGTTTATTTAAATTTGACATCAAATAATTTTATAAAAATAAAATCAAACTTTTATAATTAAAAAATAGGGATATTCTCTCGTGTACCCCTATACTTTTTCATTTTCTCTCGTGTACCCCTCTTTTTTTGTAAAAAAACTTTGACTAGCAATAACTCCTATCCACGACGTCAGAAAACGGTAATTTTTTTTTCATATTGTACGTCTTTACGAGATCTTCGGTTTGAAAAAAAAAATCATTGTTTTTTGAATTCTTATTCGTGAATTATGATCGGTCAAAGTCGATTGACGAAATAAACTTTTACTGACTAAAACTCCGAGTTACAATTTCCGAAAACGATAATATTTTTTTTTAAACCGAAGATCTCGTAAAGACGTACAATATGAAAAAAAAATTACCATTTTCTGAACTCGTAGCTAGGAGTTATTGCTAGTCAAAGTTTTTTTACAAAAAAAGAGGGGTACACGAGAGAAATTGAAAAAGTGCTTGGGTACACGAGAGAATATCCCTAAAAAATATATATTTTATTAAATTTATATAACGTATCCCGTCCTAAATTTTATGGGTGCCGTGTCCGTGTCCGTTTTGGTGCTACCTAGATGACAATACGTATATGCTTAAGGCAACGAGGCACCATTTTGTAAACAAAAGTTTGTGAAACAATACCAAATCACATGTAAAGATTTGAAAGAAAAGTACAATGAAACAATAATAAGCAAAGGGAAGGAGATCAATTAGTTCAGAAATAAGTAAAGTATTGGTTATCACTTATCAAGCTAGTTTATTTCTTCTTTATATAAAAAAAGGGTGTTGTGGTTTTTCACATGCACACTTTACTCTTCACATACGTTTTTATCCTATTTTTAATCTTAAGACAAATATAACTATCTTAAGAGAGACCACCTGGCATGAGTTCATCTATCAAAAAAAAAAAAAAAAAAAAAAAAAAAAAATGGCATGAATTCAAATGTCTTTTTACATGTAAAACTAAACCACCATCACCATTTCACCACTTTATACGAAGTAATTCTTAATTAAAAAACATGTTTACCTTGCCTTCATAAATTTTAGGCGATTTTTACAGTACACATTTTACTCATTAGAGTACACCTTTGACCATACTACCCTTTTCATTTCTACTTCTATGATTTAAAAAAAAAAGGGATATTCTATGGTGTACCCTCAAATTTTTCGGTTTTCTGTGGTGTACCCCTGCTTTTTTAAATCTCTATGGTGTACCCCTAAACTTGTTAGTTATTTCTCTATCATGACCTTTTTTAACTCTCCGTTAACTATAGCACTATCAAATAACCGTATTTTGACTCATTAATGAGTATTTCACCATCCTAAATGAAAAACATCACAAATCACTGTAATAAGCACAAACTACGTACTACTAAAAACCTCGGTTATGATTCATGAAATGATAATGAAGATTTGATGAATTTTAGTTGGATTCGTATACTATTTGGTGGGTTAACGGGTAATTCTGCGAATTAATATGTAAATGAGTAGGTTATCAAGTAATTGGAATGTAAATAAACGATTTAATAGATCAATTGAGAAATTAATATTTCAAAGATGATAAATAAGGTCATAGTATAGACTACTGTATAGAGTTTATGGGTACACCATAGAATTTTAAAAAAGCAGGGGTACACCATAGAAAACCGAAAAACTCGAGGGTACACCGTAGAATATCCCCAAAAAAAAAAAGTCAAGAGAGAGAATTTAGTGAGTTCAGATGAAGAGTATGATTTACTCCCTTTGATTCTTAGAATTGCCCTATTTAATTAAAATACCCCTCATAAATCTCACAAATAATTGGGGATAGTAGAAAATTATTGCGGCAATTCCAAAGAATAAGAGGTAGTAAAAAATTAATGATGTACGTGACAGGGTAAAAATATGTATGAATAACGAAGAAGTATATATATGAAAGAGTAATTACGTAAAATATCACTCCATATTTACTTACCAAACATTTACAAAGTATATACTCTGTATATAAAGTAGTACACGATCAACAACACAAACTAATACTTACAATTGAATCACAAACTCCGCAAAAGCCAAATGAAAGATCTTTGTCAAATTCTCAAGAACTTCAACGGAGCACACAAATCCTATGAAGTCCAGATAGAAGGAGCAATAGTTAGATAACCATTAGATAAAACCGTCTAAAACAAAAGACCGTCTGAAACGAGAATCTGTGTAGATAAAAATGGTATACCTTACTATGAAGATTAGATTGAACAACAGGATAGAAATTGTGTTCTTAATCTGATCACAGTTTGTGGAAAAATTGTGTTGTGAGCAATTTTTTTACTCTGTTCTCTTGCTAACATTGCTTTCAATGTTGGGAGCAGTTGGCACTAATTTGTACTTAAGTGCGCCATTAGCAGACTAAAGGAGGTATAATCATTAATTAATTAGCAAAATGATGCAATTATTAACACCAATTACAACAGAATAATACAAGAGTAGGTAGAGACTTTGACTAATTGTTACTCTTTGTTGTTCTAGCTCAACTAGAGATTTTGGCTTCAAGTCCTGATAATAGTGTTATTAAAACTCATGATAGGAACTTTATCATCTTAGTGGTCCTACCCTGCACAAATGCGAAATACATTGGATGGTTTACACCAAAAAGACTAATTATTACTCGTTCGTCTCGATAAACAAATGATTTGACGAAGAAAGTATCGCCTCGAAGTTTATGGACTATATGGTCCACATCTGAGCCTTTTTTTATTTTCAAAAAATTCTATTTCCTTTAGGTCGATTAGTTAGACGGTCACGATTAGTAATTTATCGTTTTGATTTTTTTATTTTTTTTTTAAATCGATTACTTTTTACGTTGTTTCACTTAGTAAATAGTTGGTTTCATTTTAGAAAAAAACTATTCGTTTTATGTCAATTAGTTTAACGTTTTTCGAATCGTGGATCAAATCTAAGGTTCTTAATTGTTTGTTAGTCGTTATTATTTATTAATTCCGAATTCTTGATTAAATTGTTTGTCGATAGTTTGATTGATATGTTTGGGTTAGGAGGGGCAATTTGGGAAGTTTATTAAATATTGTCGATGACAAATAGCGGATGGGGTTTGAAATGGAGATTTTAAGGTTGCTTTTTCTAGCAAAAATCTATGTCGAGAATTGGCCCAAAAGCTCACGTGGCTGAGTTTGGGCTTGAATAGTTGGCCCAATCCAACAGACTCGTACAATTTCTAACGGGTTATTTTCAGTTCGGGTGTCCAAAGGTTTAGCAAAATTCCAGTTTTTGTACCCCACATTTACAAAATTCCACTTTGGTGCCGAAGTTTATAAGCAAAAAGTATTTTTGGTGCCAAAATTTGAGTAACCTTAATGACAAATTGAATTTCTCGTGAGATTCTAAGTTTTTTAATTTCACTTATCACGTAAGTTATGGGGCCGAATTACTCCAATTGAAAGTTATGGGGTTCCCTGAATTATCAATCATACATAGATTGACACATAAGATTCTAAGTTTTTTATTTATTAATAAGACGGGATAAACCAAGAGACCTACAACGATACGAGTTCCAAAGACAATAAAACAACAATACAACAAAGCACACGAGTACATAACCACCAAAACAGAGAAATACAACACAGATAAAACAATACCATTCCAAGTTTAGCTATGGCTCTCCATTCTACATATTAGCTTCCTTCTGCAGTTCTGCTTTTCCATTCCTAAGGAGGTACATTGTTGTCATGACAAAGGAGAGACTGCCGTCGAGCTTGCAGTATATAATCAGATAGACGGATTAGAACATCATCTGGAAATTCCTGGTGCAAGGGCTCCCACCACTCAGGGCTTTCAGATTCTGTTGGTAAGGAAGCCAAAGTCGACGGTGAATCGCAAATGAGCTGGTCTGATAACAGTGACAGCATCTTTAGCTTAGGGCACTCATCTACCTTTACACAGGAAGAATCAAGGGACGACATGAGTAGACCCGTATACACACTGCTTAAATTTGGTAGCCTCCTTAGAACTAAACTCCAGAGCGAGAATGGGTTTGGTATCAGCAGTGCAGGATGTAAATATCCCTTCCAACTTTGGACAATCTATAAGGCAAATAGAGCTCAGAGAAGTGGCGTGGTGTAGCTGCATCGGATAAATGCTGCTCAATAATGGAAGATCGGTCAAGTGTAAGTTGGACAAAGAATGGAAACAAGGAATCGGCGCAGTATCACCATTACTCTGTATGGAGTAAATGTTTTTTAGTTTGGGCAAACCTTCCAACTTAAGAGACAATAATTCAGGAAAGGCAACACCTGGATTGAGACTTTTGTGTGCAGATAAAATTTCCCGGTTTGATTCAAATATCTCCTCCATCTCCTCACAACCCTTTATCTTCAACTTTTTGAGGTGCGAAAAGGATGAAAACGATCCATTTTCTGCTACGCTTCTCAAATCAGGCAAATCAATGAGTTTTAAATACTCAAGACTATCAAGGTAAGAGGAAACTGAAGAGACGCAGCGAGGCGCTGATGATACGTACTTCAACCCTACACAATCCCTTATCATTAACCACCTCAGACTTTTGGCATCTCTTAGAGATGAGAGAACTTCTCCCAAGCTTCTTTGCCCTTCCATTCTGCATTTATAAACGAATAATGCTTGGATATCGCAAGGCAGCACAGGCGTGATCTCAGTTTGTCCAAACATCGCGCCACTTATAATAACTCTGTTCTCATTCAAATGATTGATATTATTATAAAACAAAACCTCATCCAAATATCATAAAGCCATATACAGTAAGAGTATAACCGGCAAGATTGTATGAAGCTATTGAACCGAGGCAAATCTGATAAACTCCAGTGGCAGTATAACTTCTGCAAACACTTTAATCTGTCCATTCCTTCCGGTGCTACGCATTCGGCCATTGGAAGATCCAACGTCATTAGTTTTGTCAGCTTCGCCACTGAAGGCACGAACCTTAGCTTGTAACATCCATTAAGCGAGAGAGCTCTTAAATTTACTAAATCAGAAACAGTATCTGGTAGCCTTTCAACACTAACATCTGTTAAATCAAGCACTTCGAGGGCTTTCATATGTACAAAAAATGAATCTGGGATTTCCCTAAGAGGATTATGGGAAAGTATTAGCACTCGAAGATTTGAGGTCTCAGGTGACATGCCCGATGGAATCTCTTTTAGATTGTTATGGCTCAGTGACACTTTCACTAAATCCCTCGTCCAAAGTTCGTCTTCAGGCACTGTCTGCAGAAGTAATCCGGCTTTCACCATGAAGTGAGGATGATGTTGAGTGACGATCATAGCCATGTCTCGTACCAGATCATGCATTCTCACACATTCTCCACTAATAGCTGGTTCCAAGAAATTCGATTTTTCTAGATTGTTCACGATAGTATATCCCTTGTTCTCTTTATTTTCCCAGCTCTCTATATCATCCAAGAGTCCCTCCCTAATCCAAAGGTCTATCAGTTCCGCTAGACCAATAAACCAATCTTCTGGATATAATACACAGCTCAAAAAGCACTGTTTCAGCCTCTCATCTCTCAGGTTATCATAATGTTTTTTGCACTTCTTGAACCCACTAAAGTGCTCACCACCATTTCCAATCTTGTCGCGGAATGGTTATCAAGTACTAATCCACTAGAGTGCCCTTCAACCTCTCTAATTTCTTTGGCAAGTTGGTCCTTGAGCTCTCTGCTGGGACCTTGGTTATTAAACTCAGTCTCCATCTCTTGAAGCTTTATTTTCTTTTCTTTCACCGATTCACACCACAATTCAACTACCCTTTTACGCTTCTTTCCTGGTTGAATCTCGGCGTGCTCCACCGCCTTCAAGACATCAGTTTGTTGAGCACTAAGATAATCCATTTTACTCCTAAAAGCCCTCATCTCCTCGTTTAAGTCAGAGGTAGACAGCAGTTTAGCTACTCTTTTCATCATATTGCACCTAACTAATTAAAAAAAGAAAAAAAAGAAAAAAAAAAGTAAACAACATAAGCCAAAGATAATTTCTGTACATAATTGTTGTACATTAACTTTTTCATTTTCGATTTAGCCAAAAAATTCCATGTTTCTTGGCTTTGAAACGTTGGAATAAAGCAGAATGACTCACTAGATATTGTGAAGTTGCAAATGCAATTTGTGACACAATTTTTATAAGTGAATAAGTGATCATCCTAAACTAGTAACGCTCTTAGTTTTAGGAAGCACACGAGGCAACAATGGTCCATGGAGAGTGTGACAACGCGTACGCGCAAGGCAACGACGTACCATTTTGTAAACAAATTTGTATATTAAAAAGAAAAGTTTGTGGAACAATACCAAACATCACACGTAAAGAATTAAAAGAAAAGTAAAATGAAACAAAGGGAAGGAGATCATACAAGTTCAGAAAACGTAAGTATAGGTTGCCACTTATCAGAAGTAGAAAATTACAAAGAAAATATTCCGTACAATATGTCTCTCTTGTGAGTTGTGACCGTCACAACTCACAAGCCAACCCCTCTCCCACTTGGAATTTGTGAGAGGTCACAAGCTTGACGAAAAGTATCCGTCACAATTCACAAATGAGAATTGGTGTACTCTGTATATATAAAGTACCCGATCAACAACACACAAATTATGGAGTAGAATACTTACAATTGAATCACAAACTCCACAAAAGCCAAATGAAAGATCTATGTCAAATTCTCAAGAACTTCAAGGGAGCACACAGATCCTGTCAACTCGGATAGAAATAGCAGTAGTTAGATTAATGGTGTTCTTAATCTTATCACAGTTTGTGGAAAAATTGTGTTGTGAGCAATTTTTTTACTCTGTTCTCTTGCTAACATTGCTTTCAATGTTGGGAGCAGTTGGCACTAATTTGTACTTAAGTGCGCCATTAGCAGACTAAAGGAGGTATAATCATTAATTAATTAATTAGCAAAATGATGCCATTATTAACACCAATTACATCAGAATAATACAAGATTAGGTAGAGACTTTGACTAATTGTTACTCTTTGTTGTTCTAGCTCAACTACCGAAGCTTTACTGTCTCAGTGGTCCTACCCTGCACAAATGTAGAATATTATACACTGGATGGTTCATGGTTTACACCAAAAAGACTAATTATTACTCTTTCCGTCACGATAAACAAATGACTAGACGAAGAAAGTATGCAATTCGACTGTTTATCATACAGCTTCCTCTTTAAAAATTCTTCTCCAATCGGAAGATGTGTCAGTATATATTTTCCAAAGAAGAATAGTCCGAACTTTAGGTCCAGAGAGTTTTGTTTACAAAGAATTTTCCCAAGGTAATAACCTCGATAAAAACTTGGTTGGAGCCCAGGATGGTTCGTAGAATTTTTGCAGCCCAGGATGGTAATACTCTCAAACTGATAGGTAACAAAAGAATTGTGTGATATCATCTCATTCTTTATTTTTCCAACCGAAAATTATTTATATCCCTGTAAATCACAAATTGTTTGTCACAGATGCGCAATAAATGTTCATCGTACTACTATTAAGTTACGACAAGATAAAAACACGAGGAAAATCAGTTGGATTAGCACTGATCAGTATAAATACATATGCAGAAACACCCGCGAGGATGCATTTAGCTGGTAGACAGTAACAGGCTAACTGCCATGAGATTCATCGTTGTCATGACGAAGGAGAGACTGTCGAGCTTGCAGTATATAATCAGATAGACGGATTACATCATCTGGAAAATCCTGGTGCAAGGGCTCCCACCACTCAGGGCTTTCGGATTCTGTTGGTATAGAAGCCAAAGTCGACTGCAAAGCATCGCAAAGTAGCTGGTGTGACAGTGACACCGTCTTTAGCTCAGGGCATTCATCTACCTTTAAATTCCAAGACGGGAGGGAGGGAGACATGAGTAGACCTCTTCTATACACGCTGCTCAAATTTGGCAGCCTCCTTAGATGTAAAGTCCGTAGATTGGGGAGAGTGAAAATGGGTTTGGTATCAACATTACGGGATGTAAATATCCCTTCCAACTTTGGACAATCGCTAATGATAATAGAACGCAAAGAAGTGGCATGGTGTAGCCGCATCTGATAAATGCTGCTCAATAATGGAAGACCGGTTAAGTATAACTTGGACAATGAACGGAAACAAGGAATGGCACCATCACAAGTGGGAGACATGACTATCCCCTCAAGCTTTGAACAATCGCGTATATGGATACGTTGTAGAGAAGTGCAAAGGTGTAGCTGTATGGAGTAAATGTTTCTCAATTTCGGCAAACCTTTCAACACTAGAGACAATAATTCAGGAAGGGCAACAAGGGGATTGAGATTTTTCTGTGCAGATAAATATTCCCGGTTTGATTCAAATATCTCCTCCACCTCCTCACAATGTGCCACACGAATGAGATTCAGATGAGGAAGGCAAATCTGTTGTTGCTGTGACGACATGGATGGTAACACTGCCTTAAGTTTAGGACACTTGGATATGTTCAACTCTTTGAGGTGGGAAAAGGATGAAAATGGCCCCTTTTCTGACATATTTCTCAAGTTAGGCAAATCAATGAGTTTTAAAACCTGAAGAATCTCAAAGTGATAGGAAACTGAAGAGACCCCGCAAGGCGCTGATGATACATACTTCAACCACACACAACCAAATATCACCAACTCTTTGAGGTGGGAAAGGGATGAAAACGATCCGTTTTCTTCTATGCTTTTCAAATCAGGCAAATCAAAGAGTTTTAAAAACTCAAGATTATCAAGGTAAGAGGAAACTGAAGAGACGCAGCGAGGTGCTGATGATACGTACTCCAATCCTACACAATCCCTTATCATTAACCCCCTTAGATCTTTGGCACCTCTTAAAGAAGGGAGAACTTCTCCCAGGCTTCTTTGCCCTACCAGTGTGCATTCTTTAACATATAATGCTTGGATATTGCAAGGTAACACGGGCGTGATCTCAGTTTGTCCAAACTTCGTGCTACTTATAATAACTTCTTTCTTGTTCAAACGAAAGAATTTATAAGCATTATTACAAAACTTAACCTTATCCCTCATATGATAGAGCCATATATTACAAGAGTATAACTGGCAAGATTGAATGAAGCTATTGAACCGAGGCAAATCTGATAGTCTCCAACGGCAGTATAACTTCTGCAAACACATTAATCTTTCCATTCCCTCAGGTGCTAGGTATCCGTTCTCTGGAAGATACAATGTCATTAGTTTTGTCAGCTTCGCCACTGAAGGCACGTAACTTAGCATGTAACATCCTTGAAGCAAGAGTGCCCTTAAATTTACTAAATCAGAAACAGTGTCTGGTAGCCTCTTAACCCGTCGCATAAGTGATAAATCAAGTACTTTGAGAGCTTTCATGTGTACAAAGAACGAACCTGGGATTTCCTGGAGAGGATTATCAGAAAGTATCAGCACTCTCAGATTTGGGGTCTCAGGTGACATGCCCAATGGAATCTCTTCTATATTGTTACGGCTCAGTGACACTTTCACTAAATCTCTGGTCCAAAGTTCGTCTGCAGGCACTGTCTTCAGCTGTAATCCGGCTTTCGCCATGGAGTGAGGATCATGCTTAGTGATGATCATAGCCATGTCTCGTACCAGATCATGCATTCTCACACTTTTTCCTTTAACATCACTAGTAGCTGGTTCCAACAAGCTCGATCTTTCTAGATTGTTCACGATAGTATATCCTTTGTTCTCTTTATTTTCCCAACTCTCTATATCATCCAAGAGTCCATCCATAATCCAAAGGTCTATCAGTTCTTCTCGACCTATAACCCAATCTTCTGGAAATAATACACAGCTCAGAAAGCACTGCTTCAACCTCTCATCTCTCAAGCTATCGTAGCTATATTGTAAAACACGAAAAACCTCATCATCCATATCGTTATCTTGCCTCTTGGTGGGCTTTTGCAGTTCATATAGAGCAATTTTCCACTGCTGAACATCAGTAACTTCTCTCATACAGCATCCCATTGTATTCAATGCAAGCGGCAACCCCCCACATTCTTTAACAATCTCCTTAGCAGTTGAATATAAATCGTCTGCTACTTCTCCCGATTTTCCAACAAATAAAACCCAAGCATCGTCTTCGGGAAGGGGGCTAACTTTGATAACCTTTTGGCATCCCATTTTTCGGCACACTTCTTCTGATCGGGTAGTGATGATAACCTTGCAGCCACATGAATTAAGAGGAATGCCTACTTGATCGGTCAGAAAATAGTTCCACATGTCATCAAGTATGAGCACCGACTTTTTTAACTGTGACAAGCGGCGAAATATCAAAGACCTTCTCCTCTCAACATCATCTTCATTTGAAATATCAAGACCCAAACGCTCTCCGATAGCAGTTTGCAACTTTTGGAGGTTACAATCTCGAGATGCAGTAACCCAATAAACTTGTCCTTCTATATCGGAATCACACAGGAGGCTATTATGAATTTTCTTCAGCAAAGCTGTTTTACCAACACCACCCATGCCACACACACCGATAGCAAACACATCGTCCTGCTTTAACCACTTCAAAATCACCTCAATGTTCTCTACACTTCTTGAACCCACCAAAGTGTTCACCACCATTTCCAATCTTGTCGCGGAATGGCTGTCAAGTACTAATCCACTAGGGAATTTCCCCTGATGAATTAGCCCTTCAACCTCTTTAATTTCTTTTGCCAGTCGGTCCTTGAGTTCACTGCTTGGACCTTGGTTATTAAACTCAGAGTCTATCTCTTGAAGCTTTATTTTCTTTTCTTCCACCAATGCACACCACAATTCAACTTCCCTTTTACGCTTCTTTCCCGGTTGTATTTCTGCGTGCTCCACCGCCTTCAGGACATCGGTTTGCTGAGCACAAAGATAATCCATTTTACTCCTAAAAGCCCTCACCTCCTCGTTTAAGTCAGACGTAGACAACAATTTAGCTACTCTTTTCATCATACTGCACCTAACTGATTTTAAAAAAGGTAAAGTGTTAATTATATAGATACGAAATGTTTGAGAAATCATCCTTATTCTTCAGAATACGATGGAATAAAGCAGAATGACTCACCAGTGAAGTTATAATTGTTCAATGCAATTTGTAACACAATTTTTATTGGAAAAATGTATTGAGGAACAATAAAACATGTATGTGAACAAGTCTGATATTTTATCCACCCGTAGTCCCGTACCCTCCCTCACTCGAAAGCAACTACCCACCGGCCTACCCTCACCGCTCCGGCATCCTTATCATTGATAATTTTTGGATTGCTATCAATTTATTGTTGGTTGTTCACCAACCTATGAACTGATTTTAAATTCAGTAAATCCTGAATTAGTCTCAAGTTGTGAAGGGGTTAGGGGTTGCATGAGTTGGTATGTCTTTTACATTTAAAATTAAAACAATAAATGACGAATCTCCGCAAACAATATGCAATACTCTTTCCGTCTCAATCATTTGTTTACCTTTTATGATCCCTAATAGAAAAACATGTGTTATTACATCGCTAATAGAAATTGTAAGCATCGGAAAATAATCCACCCCTACACTACGAAATCCATAATTGAAAAACTAAACCCTAATTAAAGTATTTAACCAATTAATCAAGTTAATCTACCAAAATTGATGAATACTTACAATTAAATCACAAACTCCGCAAAAGCGAAATGAAAGATCAATGTCAAATTCTCAATAACTTCAAAGGAGCACACAGATCCTGTGAAGGTGGATACAAGAAGCAGTAATTAGATTAATTATTCAACCAAATAAGATAATGGTCAGTAAAAAAACAAAGACGGGGTATATATCCGTCTTAAACAAGAATTTGTGCTAGATAAAAATGGTAGGAGTATTACCTTACTATGAAGATTGAACAGCACACACAAGAATAGATACGAAAATGTCGATCAGCATTCGAATGATAACGAAATTGTGACCTTAATCTTATCACAGTGAAGAAAATTTGTGTGGTCAGCAAATTTTTACTGCTTTCAATGTTGAGTTGACTGTAGTTGACACTAGTTTGTACTTAAGTGCACCATTAGTAGACTCGAGGAAGTGTAATCATCAGTTACTCTCTCATGACTCACTCACTAATGTCTGGCTGGTGAGCCGAAGTCGTATGCTCCCAAAGATAATATTTATACACTTATAACCTTAACTAAAATGATAGTATACGGTAATAAGGGTCGATCCACAGAGAAGACGTAGTAATTTATGTGAATAATAATGTAGAGAACACGTAACAAATAGGGGGGGTTTTGAATGATCGAATAACTGACTAGAAATTAAAGAAACAATTGAGTAAATAATAATGATTGACAAGTTCAGATGGTTTAAACGGTCTCGGGGTAAGAAAATCCACAACTGACTATCAAACTGATCGTAGACTAACAATCTCTAGTAAACTCTTGAGCAAACTATCGTGGGAATGAATTTCCCAATTCCTTTGTAAATATTATTTGACTCGAAACGCGATAATCAAATAACCTAATTATTAAACAACCTAATACACGCGATTAAGTTTAATTCAATAACAGCATTAACGGAAAAGGAACGATAGA
>JAGPOY010002397.1:0-14913 GCA_018983105.1 Silene uniflora | reverse complement strand
CTTGTGTATTTGCCCTTGGATAGACTCTTCAGAGTGTATGGGCCAGTTTGGAAGTAGGACTTGTCTTGTTGGCATGGAGCACACCTTTTGATCACATCCTGGACATCTCCTAGCATTTTAGGCCAATAGAATTGCTCACCCAAGATGTCTACTGTTTTGTGAATGCCAAAATGGCATGCCAAGCCATTGGCATGGACTTCTCTAACCAGCAATCCTCTATAAGGGCTTCTTGGTATGCATAGCTTGTTACCCTTGAATAGGAAGCCATTCTGTAGGACATAGCTTCCCCCAACCCTTGCTTGGCCAGAATTAAGCAAGCCCCATTCCTCTTTGAAGTCAGGATCCTCCACATAAAACTCCTTCATGTATTCAAACCCTAGCACCCTTTGTTCCATGAAACTCAGTATGATATATCTCCTGGATAAGGCATCAACAACAACATTATCCTTGCCTTCTATGTACTTGCTAGAGAATGAAAATGATTGTAGAAACTCCACCCATTTGGCATGCCTTGAATTGAGCTTGTGTTGGTCATTAATATACTTCAAAGCCTCATGATCAGAATGAAGTACAAATGGCTTTGGCTTCAAGTAATGGCTCCAATGAGTCAAGGCCCTTACAATGGCATAAAACTCTTTGTCATAGGTAAAGTAGTTAAGCCTTGCTCCATTGAGCTTCTCACTGAAGAAGGCCACTGGCTTCTTCTCTTGTGTCAACACAGCTCCCACTCCAACCCCACTAGCATCACACTCAACTTCAAATAGCTTATCAAAACTAGGCAAGGCCAAGACTGGAGTATGGCTTAGCAAGTCCTTGGCTAGTTTGAAAGCTTCTTCTGCTTTGGAGCTCCAATGAAACTCTCCCTTCTTAATACACTCAGTAATAGGGGCCATGATGGTGCTAAACCCCTTGATAAACCTCCTATAGAAAGAGGCCAAGCCATGAAAGCTCCTCACCTCAGTGAGGGTCTTAGGAGTAGGCCATGATCTTATGGGTTGAACCTTCTCTTCATCCACCAATATGCCCTCTTCAGATATGACAAAGCCTAGGAATTGAACTTCAACTTGCATAAAGGAACATTTCTCTAGCTTACCATAAAGTTTGTGAGCTCTCAAAGTATCAAATAGCTTTCTCAAATGATCAATGTGTTCCTCTTGAGATGAGCTATAAACAAGAATATCATCGAAGTAAACCACAATAAAGCTTCCCAAATGTGGCCTTAAGACCTCAGTCATAAGCCTCATGAAAGTGCTAGGAGCATTTGACAATCCAAAGGGCATGACTAGCCACTTATATAGGCCATGCTTGGTCTTGAATGCCGTTTTCCATTCATCCCCTTCCCTAATCCTGACTTGATGATATCCTTGTCTCAAATCAATTTTAGAGAAGAGTTTGGCTCCACTTAGTTCATCCAAGATGTCATCAAGCCTAGGTATAGGGAACCTATACTTGACTGTGATGTTGTTTATGGCACAAGAATGGCAGGCACTGCACACAGGCTCATGGACTCCCTCACAAAGCCTTTGCTTAACAACTCTCCAATTTGGCTTTGCAACTCCTGTGTGGCTTTAGGATCACTCGTATAGGCAGCTTTGTTAGGCAACATAGCTCCTGGAATGAGGTCTATGTGGTGTTCAATTCCTCTCAAAGGAGGCAGGCCACTAGGTAGCTCTTTAGGAAACACATCTTTGTACAATTCCAGCAACTCTTGGACCTTCCCTGGCAAAGCCATGGCTTGCTCACCCTTCACATCCTTTGCCAACAGGATATAGACATCTTCCCTTCCATTTAGCTCTTGAATAAGCTCTGCCTCACCAATCAATAGGACCTCCTTAGATGGCTCAACCATACAAAGGGGAGTAGTGTACTTCAAAGCAGGTGGCAAGAGAGTCAAGGTGATTTTCCTGCCACCGAACTTAAAAGCATAGGTGTTCTCCTTCCCATGATGGATTGAGTCTCTATCAAATTCCCATGGCCTGCCCAAAAGCAAGTGACAGACATCCATAGGCAAAACATCACACAATGCCTCATCAGTGTAACTCTTTCCAATGGAAAATGTAACTATACACTGCTTGTCTACCTTTACTTCTGCTCCCTTGTTCAACCATCTTAACTTGTATGGATGAGGGTGATCTTGAGTGGCCAAGGCCAGTTTATCCACCAAAGTTTTAGAAGTCACATTGGTACAGCTTCCCCCATCTATAATCAAGTTACAAACCCTTTCCTTGATAGTGCACCTAGACCTGAATATTTGTTGCCTTTGGTCTAGCTCTAATGGTTGAGGCTGGGCATGCATAACTCTCTAAGTTACAAGGTTAAGGCCTGAGTCAGGTACTACGAACTCAGCTGACTCTGGCTCAGGGACCTCCTCTTCCTCATCACAAATCAGAATCTCATCATCTCCTCAATAAATAACATCCAGAGTACTCAATGCTCTTTTTGTGGGGCAGTCCTTGATGAAGTGACCAAAGCCCTGACATTTGAAGCATCTCCTGAGAGAAGTAGTGCTCTTAGGATTGGTTTCAGGAGCCTTTCCTTTGTCTACAACAGTTGGCTTTACAGGAGTTGTGGCCTCTCCTACTCTAACCCCAGAATAAGGTCTAAAGGTGGGTGTTTTGTGTTGTGGTTTAGAGGTGGTGGCCTTCCCTTTTCCCAGTTTTTCAATCCTCAAAGCCAAGTTCACAGCTTCGTCAAAAGACCATAGTTGTTGCATTCTTACTCTCCCAGCAATCTTGGGGTCTAAGCCCTCCACAAATCTGGCTATTTTCTATTCAGGCTTTTCACACATCTCACATTGTAGACTCAACTGCTCAAATTCTCTAAGGTAAGCCTCGACAGGCTGTTGTTCTTGTTTGAGTTGGGTTAGCCTAACAAACATGTCTTGAGTATAGTCTTTAGACACAAACTTCTCTTTTAGCATTTTCTTAAGCTTAAGCCATGATTTAATGGGTTCTTTCCCTTCTCTCCTTCTGTGGTTTTTCATGTTTCGATACCACAAGGAAGCATACCCTTTCAACTTAAGGATGGCTACCTTAAAGGCCTTGGTATCTGAGTACCCCTTGTACTCAAATACTCTTTCAGTTGTTCTAAGCCAATCTAATAAGTCTTCAGGATTTAAAGAACCAAGAAAGTCAGGGATTTCTACCTTGAGATCCTTGTCATGGTTTCTGTGAAGATCCTCAGCCATAGATCCTTCAGAGTCTGAATAGGCATCCTCCTCCATGTTGAAATGGCCTCTTCCTGCTCCCATGAAGCCACGACCTCTACCTCTCCTCCATTTGGTGGTACATGTCTTCGTGGTGGTGGTGTAGGGATGTTAGCCATGACAGCATTCATAGCATCCATCATAGTGTTGACATTGCCTGCAAGATCCTCCATTTTTTGTTACAAACCAGCTAACCTTGCCTCACTCATTGGGTTATCTATTGTGTTTTTGTTGTAGGTAGGGAAAATGAACTCACAAAAGGGCTCCTCCCAAGACTAACACAAGTAGAATTGTGTTAGAACCTGGCTCTGGTATACCACTTTGCACTGGATTCTCACTAGCAAGGATTAACTGACTAAATAAGACTCAACTTGACACTCTAACTCTCACAAATGGGACTGGATATGACTTATTTTAGGAGCACACAAGCAACCCAAAATAAGACTCAGAGTTATTCCTTGCACACAAGCTTAGAATAGGACTATCTTATGAAAGTATCCAGACACATAAGTAAGGATTCTCTCACGAGTGAATTAATCAGACACACAAGTAAGATTAAGACACTAATCTCTAACTCTTGGTTGATATAAGAAAGCAAAGCTTTTCAGGTTTATATTAATCAAAGTCTGCCTCTTACAATGGGTGAGCTTGGCTTATATAGGGGCCAAGACTCAATCTACAACGTACAAAGGATCCTAAGGCCAGGAATGGCTCAGATAAAGAAGCAAAAGCAACGGCTAAGAAGACTTACACAATGCTCTAAGTACAAACTAAAATACAAATGCAATAAACATAAAGCAAATAAGATGACAAGGCCCTTGTCTTGTAGTCCTTGTAATTCTGGTGCAAGGTTGGACCTTCTCATGTGTGGCCAGGCTTGGAACTGAAGTAGAAAGTCTTCTTAAGACTCCTTTTAAGTCCCTAAAAGATTGTCTGAGCAAATAAGGCAATGTTGATAGTGACAGTTTAGCTTACTCCAAAATGGCTCTTACCCGGATAGATAAAAGTGTCCCTTAAGCTAACTTCTTGTGTGATCACTTTTGCTCGGACATTCCCTAGATAAAAAGTTGTCTAAGACACTTCTGGACCTAGCCTGACCATTGGAACCAATGTTTAAGCCTTGACATGGGTCCTGGACCTAGTATTTGAACTAGGACCAAAACCGGGTGAAGTCTTGGCTATGTTGTCTGATTTGTCTAGGCCTTGGCCTCCAAAGGCATGGCCTTGGCCTGGACCTTCCTAGCTTGGACTTAGGATTCCTTGGCCTTCTTCTTGAGGAATTGACCTGGCCTGGCCAGACTCGTTTGGGTCAAAGCCATGGCTTGGCCACTTACCAGCAGTTTCTGTCTCATTGAGGACTTGGCCTGTTTTGTCATTGCCTTGGCTAGCCATGGTCTGGTCATGGCTTGGGACTTCTGTTGCATATATTCTATGCATGCAAAACTCGGGGCTAATTCCTTTTAGGTCATCCAATTTGTAGCCAATTGTTTTCTTATGACTCCTAAGCACATCAAGCAAGGAAGACAATTGATTCTCATTTAAGTGGGCACTTACTATGACCGGACACATTTTGTTATCATCTAGAAAAGCATACCTCAAGTGTGTTGGGAGGGGTTTAAGTTCGGGTTTTTGTACCTCATGATCTTGAGGTGAGCCGACTAACCCAATAAAATGTGATACCTCCTCCATTTGTAGCTCTTCTCCATCCAACGCTACTTCCCATGCATCAATCTCCTCACATCCGATTTCCTCATCACCCGCAAATGATTCATTGAGCAATAGTGCCTCCAAAGGATCTTGAGTCAAAGTCCTAGCAAAAGAATCTTCTATAACAACTTCCATGACATCAAAAACGTCAATAGAATAGCAAGACTCTTCTATCGTAGGACTCTTCATAGCACTACTCAAATTATATGTGACCTTATCCTCACATACCTCCAAGGTGATTCTACCATTCTTGACATCTATTACCGCACCCGCGGTATGTAGAAAGGGTTTTCCCAAAATGATTGGGATATTGGCATCTTCGGCCATGTCAAGAACGATAAAGTCAACCGGGATGAAAAATTTACAAACCTTTACGGGCACATCTTCCAAAACACCCAAGGGACGCTTTATAGATCGGTCAGCCATTTGCAACGTTAAACTAATACATTTCAAAACACCCATGTTAAGCTTATCACAAATAGAGAAGGGCATAACACTTACACTAACACCTAAATCGCATAAAGTTTTGTCAACGTAGTAGGTACCAATAGTGCAAGGGATAGAAAAACTACCCGGGTCTTTTAACTTAGGAGGGGACTTGTTCAACATAAAAGCACTACATGAAGTAGTGAATGCAATAGTTTCAATTTCGTTTAAAGTCCTCTTCTTAGTCAAAATGTCTTTCATGAATTTAGTGTAGGACGGAATTTGAGTGATTAATTCGGTAAAAGGGACGGTTACCTGTAGGTTTTTCACAACCTCCATAAACTTACCAAATAGTGTCTCCTTGTGAGCTTTGGCTAACCTTTGGGGAAATGGCACGTGGACTTTTTCCGGAGCTTTCACCTCTACCTTTTTCTTTAGGACAATTGGAGGAACATCCTCCACAACATCGTCTTCCTCCGTCACATCTTCAACAAGAATGGGATCCGCAACTTTCTTTGGGACCTCAACCTCAACCTCCTTAGCACTAGAAGGAACCTCTACCTCAACAAGTACTTCCTCCTCATTCGGCATAGATGGCCCATCATAATATGAACCACTCCTCAAGTGAATGGCATTGACGGTGTCATGTGGTGTATTACCTTGGGGAGGCAATTGACCCGCCTTTCTTTGAGAACTAGAGGTGGCTAATTGGGCTACTTGGTTTTCTAGCATCTTGAATGCGGCATTGTGGGATTGTTCACTCTTTTCAATTCTACCCATTAAATCCATTTGAGCCTTAGTCAAAAGATTGACTATGGCTTCAAGTTTGCTAGTCCCCTGGTCCCCTTGAGGTGGTTGTGAGTATTGTTGGGGAATATGAGGTGGTCTTTGTTGGTTGAAACCCGGTTGAGTTATAGCTTTATGTGGGGGCACATAGACATTTTGTTGTTGGGGCACATAATTGTTGAGTGGAGGGTTTAACACATTGGTGCTTTTGTAGGACATATTGGGGTGTTTCGCCCAATTTGGTTGTAGGTATTGGAAAAAGTTCCCGGTGGGTAAGTGCTTTGCTTATAAGATTAAAACGCGCATACCTCATCAAAGTTGGCTTGGCATGTAGCGGCATTATGTCCTTGCACTCCACATCCATCACAAATAGGCACTTGAGAAGTTGTGGACATGGCATTGAGTTGTTGAAATTCCAACTTTTGCTCCAACATTGCAACCTTAGCCAACAAAAGAGCGTTAGTAGAAGAATCATCCGTACCTTTGAGTGGAACACTCCTTAAGTTGACGTATTGGGCGTCATGAATGGCCATGGACTCAATTGTTGCATGCGCTACATCGGTGTCGATTTGATCAAACCTTCCATTGTTGGCGGAGTCGAGAATACAACGAATCTCACCATTGCATCCATTGTAGAAGGTGATTACTAGAAACCAAGAATCCAACCCATGATGTGGCCTGATGTGACCGCAATAGTTGCACTTTTACCCCCTTAACGAACCTAGTTTCGCATGCTTTTACATACTTATCAGGGTCCTTTCATACTCTTTAGCTTCCTATTTGTTTTTCTATTGGTTTTGGCTTGCTTGTAGGCGGAGGAGCTAAATCACGCTTAAATGGAGCATTTCGGAGCTAAAATGACGATATCGAAGGACCTAGCATGTAGAGGAGACATAACCAAAGGCCTAAGTGAAGAATTTGAGCTAAGAAGAGGAGTCTCCACGGCCTAGGAGTCAAGCCGTGCTGATTTCGAATAAGCTTGGGCAAGAACATCAGAGGGTCGAGCAACCCAGGAGAAGGTCGAGCGACCGAGGAAGGAGGTCGAGCGACCGAAGCCCGAGGTCGAGCGACCTCAAGGAAGAACAAGTCGGGTCGACCGCAGCGCGACCCGAGCTACCTCTAATCACTCCGCCATGTCCTTGTGCGACACTCCACCTCTACTTAACCTAATCTTGCACTTAGTATAAATACCCAACTTGTAATAATTTAGGGTTATCTTATCTTATGATATATTTTATGCTCAATTAGGAGTAGATTAAGGGTAGATTAGAATAGATCAAAACTTTAATCATTCAACAATTGTTATTCAACCTTTCCACAATTAATATTAATCTTTCAACATTCAATCTTCCAATAATTGTTCATTAGATTAGTCTTGAATCTCTTGGGTTTATGATTGAAGATTGGTGACAAGTCTTCATCTCTACACAAGGATTCTCCTTTATTTATGTTCATCTCATTTATTGTTGGTATACTTCTCAATCCCTTTTATTTACTTGTTCATCTTATTTCCAGGTTTACTCTTTTCCTTACTTATTCATCATGTTTGTTCATGCTAAGATGTTTGACACCATTGATTACATGACCCATATGAGAATGAGTGAGTAGTGACCTTTCTAGGATTAGTGTGGGATTAAAGAGAATATCAAAGGGTGAATATAATACATGTTAATGTTGGGCAATGATTGATTGATTAAATTGTTATTATGTCATCTATGTCTTATGCATGCTATATGTTTGATGAAGTGCTTGAATCACAAAACTTTCATGAATTCTCTATGTTAGGCTTACCTTGGTGACGCGAGGTTTGTTAAACTACCGTTACACCATTTATTGGCAGGCTCGACAGGGCCTCGATAGATGGGGTTGTGATGTGTATATAGGCTAGTAGGGAAGTTAGGGTGTACGGGTAATAACTAACCCTTTCCGACCTAAGGGTTGTAAGATCGAAAGCCTCGACCCTATTTCATCGTGACTTCAATCAATCTACCAAATACTTGATTACATGCGTTTCACCATTTGATTACCTATATGAACCCACTCTTCCTAGTTTCCTTTCTTATTGTTTTAATCCTTACTATTTATTGCTT
The DNA here is from genome assembly GCA_018983105.1 of Silene uniflora. NCBI lineage: Eukaryota > Viridiplantae > Streptophyta > Magnoliopsida > Caryophyllales > Caryophyllaceae > Silene > Silene uniflora. The sequence goes on along the minus strand of JAGPOY010002397.1, from coordinate 6,699 downwards.
TTATTAGTTTAGACTACAAACTCCCTATAATCGTGACACTTGCATGATTAGGATAGATAGACTTTAGAACCCAAAGCTCACCGTCCCGTGGATCGACCTCGACTTACTCGCTATCTACTTAGTTCGTGTGTTGAGTATATAAATGTGTTTGATTGGGTGTGACGACTTGACCCCACGTCAAATTGGTGCCGTTGCCGGGGATGGTGTTATGTGATTAAGTTCTTGCTTGTTTGTCTATTTTAGTTGTGTTTTAACCTTGAGGGACTTGTTTCCTCAAGGTCGTTTTTACCGTTTTTGAGTTGTTTGCGTTTTATAGTTGCTACTTTCTCTCAAACAACAATGATGATGCAAGGCTTCACACAAGAAGTGCCTCGCCATGATGGATCTTTTGGGTACAATTTCAATGGGTATAGAGGACTTGAGGAGGAAACCCATGCATATTTCCCTCACAACAATGAAAACTCCCACTATTACCCAAATTTTCATGTCAAAACCCAAATATCCACCCACCACAACATAACTCACAAAACCAAACCTTCCACAATCATTCACATAGCCAACTTTACAACCAACAACATCAAGACAACAACCAAATCCCTCATGTGCAAACCTTGGTACTAAAAATGCTTCAAAGGCAACAACAATTCTTTGAGCAAGTGCAAAAGGAGAGCAAAGAAAAGGACAAGTTGTTGAATGACCTTGTGGAGTATGGGCAAAGGTTGGAAACTCAATTGGCTCACTTGGAACCTTTCCAAGAGCCTAATGAGGGAGAGAACAACAAGGAGGAAGAGTTTGAGGGGCATCATGAAGCTATCATACATGACCCTTGTGAAGATGAGTTCGAAAGTACCTATGACCCAACCAACCAATCCACCACTATCTATGATTGCGAATATGAAAGTGTGGTATTTGATGAAGAGGATATGAGGTTGAGTACACCAAATACTCTTAACCTTTGCGAATATGAGGAATTCACTTTCAAAGCGGATGTGGGATAGGTGGAAAAGGACCTAAGATGGAAGTATGAAGCTCCTATTTATGACTCATATGGAGAAAGTGATGATGACAAACAAATGGATGATGTGGATTATGAATCATGCAATGATTCATGGAGCAAAGATGACATAGTAGAAGATGAATGGAGTAGTGAGATTTCCTTACTTGAGGAGCCCATTCTCGAGAAATTTGAGGTTTGGGATGATGAAGAGCGTGAGTGTCTCTTCCCCATTGACTATGAAGACCTCATGGAGCCCACCTCGGAGTTTATGGCCTTTGATGATGATATGGAAGATCTCCTCAATGAGGTTATAGAATCATCAAAAGGGTGTTTGATGGAGAAGCTCGAGAATGAAGCTATGAGTGAACCCACTTGTAAAGATTTGGCATCTACGATCTCTACTCCTAAGCTATCCTATCACAGAAAGTATGAGCATTCCCCTTCTAAGCTTGAAGGATTGAAAGATTCAATCGTCATTATCATCATTTCCAAAGAAGATGGGAGAGAACAAAGACCTCCCAATGGCTTAGATTTCAAGCTTGATAGTCCGGAGAATCAATGGGGCCATAATGATAAGACCAATGGGAAAGAGAGGGATTTCAAGAGGCCCTTACAAAGAAATTGGTGCTATCCCATCTTATGGTGGCCATTCTCCTACCTATGCTTATTTGAGGACTACTCACAAGCTTTTGATCGATTCTTAAGAGCTCTTAGTAGCATGGATCTTGGCAACACAAGGCCTTTATCGGAAATAGTTTGATGGAGTTCTACCTCAAACCATCATGTGTAATATATTTCATTCTTTTACTAACATATACTCCTTTATTTTTGTCCGGACTACCCCTTGGGTCGTCAAGGACAAGCCTTCCATGTAAGGACAAGCCTTGTTAGGTTTGGGGAAGTCAAGGATTTTCCTAACAACCACAAGTAAAGACACCTAAATCGGGATGTCATTACCCATTGTGTAACTTTATTAACATTTCCTTTTTATCATGAGAGATGTAAGGGAGGGTGTTTACACTTTTGAGAGGTTTTGATAGGAAAATTGGAGGAAGAAAGGCGTAGGGACGACATTTCATGAAGAAAAGCGAGAATTGGGGGCATTACACTTGTAAGGAGCAAAGTGGCACGGGCAAGGAGCGAGGTCGCTCGACCTCGAGCCTAGGTCGCTTGACCTAATTTTTGGCCAGCACGGGCAAGCAACGCTCTCACGGGTCCAAGGTAGCCAGCACGGGCTGAAGGCCAACCTGCGTGAAAAATATGTCCTGCATCAAAAGTGGCACGGGCAAGGAGCTAGGCCGCTCGACCTACACAGTAGGTCGCTCGACCCACCTGGAAAACCCAACATCGGTCTAAACCTAAAAGAGCTCCAACCACTACTTTCTCCCCTTATAAACCCCTACTACCACTCATATCCCCCATTCTATCCTAAAGAAATCCTCACAAACTCTCTCTCAAGCACACCAACTCTAGAAACATCCCTCCCTCTCAATAAAATCAATCAACCATGAGTACTAGAAGTAGGTCAAAGGGCAACCCTACTCCCCTACGATGATGAGGTGGAGGTTCTCGAGGCACAAGGGAGCAAATGCAAAGAGAAGAAGGGATAGAAGGCGCCCTACAAATTCCGGGATTCCCGGAGGTGGAAATCACTTCCGATGCACAACGGAAGAAGTTCATAGAGCTCGCCGGGTTCACATATGAACCAACTCAATTCATGGATCAAGAGGTCTTGGCCACCCTAGGGATTCGGCAACAAACGGAGACCTTCTTTCGAGGTATAGGTCTTGGTTCCCTCTTCTTCATCCAAGAAAAGACTTACCTTAGTCTTACTCTTGAGTTTTTGAGTAGTCTCCGTGTTGTGAGAAACCCCGATTCGGGTGTTCTTGTGTCTTTCCGCCTTGTAAATAGGCAATATAGACTCTCTTTTGAAGACTTTGCCGCTTCACTTGGTCTCACTGTCCCTACTACCAACTTGGATAAACCGGATGACCTTAATATCGCCCATGTTTGGACCGCTATCTCCGGGAGGGAGTACTCTTCCCACAAGGAATGTTATGTTAATGCCATCCACCATCCGGTGATTAGGGTCACCGAGAGATTCATAGCCGGAGTTATCCATGGTCGCCATGACCAACACTTGTGCACAACTCAAGACTTGACTTTCCTCGAGTCTTATCTAAATGTCCAAGGAACCATTGCATTCAATGTCAATACGGCTCAAGAAATACTCACCCGGTTCCGAGACTTTGCTAAAGGGACAACCAACACCCGTATTTTCGTCATGGGAGGGCTTGTCACGGTGATTGCGAGATACCTTTACCCCACCTTCAATGACCTTGGAAGGTATATACCCCTAGAGGGGAATACTTTGATTGATGAGAGTGCCTTCTTACGGTTTCATAGATGGTGCAATTTTAATGAGGAGGGAGATGTAGTGTGGCACACCAAAGACCACACTTCTCTTGTGCTAGAGGGGTGGAACATACCACACACCGAGCCTCGGATGAGCCCGTTTAGTGCGAAGCCGAGCTACCTCCTCCCTATTGAGCCTTTGAGATACCAACAATAAGAAGAGGAGGATAGCGATGATGAGGATGTAGGTGAAGATGCTAGGGAACCACGCCGACAACAAAGAGCTCCACCCAACATCAGCATTCGCCCACCTCATCCGGAGAACCCCTCCTACATACATGTACCACCCTACCCCTACCAACATGTGCCATACTTGGAACGCTACCGCACTAGGCCGGCAACAATTGAGACCTTGATGGGGATGATGAGCAACGTTGATGTCAACGTGCACAATGGTAGGGTAGATAACTACCTTGCCCAATATCCCGGTTACTACCAAATGGCTCAACAAGGGCACATAGACCCAAGAGGACCATTACTCTCTTGGGCACAACCGGAGATCTTATTCCCCACCTAAGGCGGCCAAGAAGGCCAAGGGAGCCGTGGAGGACGTGGCGGGTACGGTGGCTATGGTGGCCAAGAAGGCCAAGGAAGTCGGGGAGAACGTGGAAGACGTGGTGAGGGCGGTCACTACTATGGAGATCAATATGACCATTGACCCTCCACCATCCACCACCCCCTTGTATGATATTCCTTACTCTCCCTCTCATGTTTTTAACTTTGCATTATACATTACACTAACTCATGTATAGTTGCATTTGTACAAATACTAACTTACATTCTTGCATAATCATTGATGATTAAACCTCTTCCTTTTTGCACTAACGATAGTGTTTCATTTGGTTTGGGGAGGTTTAACCATAGATGATTCATAAATCAAAAATACAAAAACATGTCTTTCTTTTTCATTCCCGTTGAAAAATTTCGAAAAAATCTCAAAAACACGTTCTTTCTTTTTCATAAAAACAAAACCCCTAAAAATCGAAAAATACAAAATCCAAAAACATGTTCTTTACATTTGTAGTGTAGAATTGTATATACTTGTGTGCTATTGTTCTCTTCTCATATAGGTACAACACTTCATTTGAGACATTAACAAGGGAAATATGAAGACCGCTTGGTATGATCGTTCTAATCCCTTTTTCCCTTCCATTTCTTTTCACTATGAGGAGGATGGGCTTATATGTCAAGGAGGATGTTGTGTGTTTTTGTGTTACGGTTTGTGTACCTATGTGTTGTTAGGAGCTTGCATTTAGATTATATGGCATGTAGTTGGTTAGAGCATTTGCATTATACTTGTAATATAATTAGTTGCATCATGGCATGTAGTTGCATTTAGGAAAAACTTTGTGAAATGCCTAATTGGGAAGTTCGGCAAGTGTAAATAAGGCCCTTGTAGATATTCTTTCTCCTTGAGACTTTGTTTGCTAGAATACCTTCAAGACACCCTAAGTTTTGTCCTATTAGTATCCTTTGACCCATGGACTAAGGCCTAGTCTAGAGTACCTTGTGGTGTGATAATTCCTTGGCTACCGTTTATTCCTAGGTGACCCTTGATGCCATGCAACCGTTCTTTCATTTCTACCAATCATCATTTTGTTAACCAAAGGGAATGGGCACAAAAATGAAGTCAAATTGAGTTCCGAGTTTAATCAAAGCCAAAATGTTTGCATCAAAAAGGGAGCAAAAATAGACTCCTATGCTTTTCTAGAGTACGTACCCTCGCTACATATGGGGTTACTCTATTGTCCAAAAAATGTCAAATCCAAAGGTGAAAGGCAAAAATGACAAAGTATCAAATGTCAAATCAATCATGGCAAGAAATGTTCTTAAAAGCCAAATGTTACGAAAATGGAGGGAAAATAACCCAAAAGAAAACTACATATGTGAAACTCATACATATCGAATCCTTCTATCCATCGGTGGTCCTATTTGTTGCATGGTGGAAAGGGAACGACCCTTTTTCTTGTCTAGGCAAGAGGGGAATTCCGCGATCCTACGGTGTCTTCTAACGCCATAGGGGACCTACTCTTGACGAAAGCATTTAGCAATTGTGGATAAAAGTAGCCTAGTTTGACGCCACTTGGAGGTGACTTGTTTGTATCCTCTTGGACTTAGCGGCTTAGAGAACTAGTATCTATAATGGAGTGTGTACCCTTGAATTACTTCCCTTTTTGATGATTTCCGCCACTTAGATGAGGAAAGTGGTGACTTCTTTTGTAGATGCATCCATTGCTTGTTTTGCGTGCTTAATGTTGGATGCATCGCCACTTTGGCAAGCCCCACCTTGCCTTGCAAGAAGGTGTTCTACCTCATGAACACTTTGTTGTGAGTTGAAGGGGCAGAGTGAGACCCGCTAATTGTCTCACATCGGATATGCTAGTAGTAGTATAATAAGGGTCATGGTTTTTGTTCACCTCTTTGCTCGGGACGACCAAAGGTTTGGTTTGGGGATATTTGATGTAACCGTAATAGTTGCACTTTTACCCCCTTAACGAACCTAGTTTCGCATGCTTTTACGTACTTATTAGGGTCCTTTCATACTCTTTAGCTTCCTATTTGTTTTTCTATTGGTTTTGGCTTGCTTGTAGGCGGAGGAGCTAAATCACGCTTAAATGGAGCATTTCGGAGCTAAAATGACGATATCCAAGGACCTAGCATGTAGAGGAGACATAACCAAAGGCCTAAGTGAAGAATTGGAGCTAAGAAAAGGAGCCCCCACGGCCTAGGAGTCAAGCCGTGCTGATTTCAAATCAGCTTGGGCAAGAACATCAGAGGGTCGAGCAACCCAGGAGAAGGTCGAGCGACTGAGGAAGGAGGTCGAGCGACCGAAGCCCGAGGTCGAGCGACCTCAAGGAAGAACAAGTCGGGTCGACTGTAACACCCCGTGATTTCGAAAACCTTTATTTCGCAATAAAAATAATATTTTAATCAATTTTAATTTAAATATTTAATTATTAAAAATAATAATAATATGACAAAATATAATTTTATTTTATTTTGAAGTAATGTAATTATTTAAGATGATTTAGAAATGTTTTAAAGTTTTTCAAACCATTATTTAACATTTTACTTTGATAAAACCAATTTCTAGCGAAAGACGTAAAATTTCAGTTTTTCCATTTCTAATGTTCGTCATGTTAGGGGATTTTGTCATAGGGCATATGAGTACTTAATCTTTTAGTAAAGACATGTTTAGAAGCTTTGACGTACTCAAAACCGACGACCGTTACGTTTTGCTAATTACCGTCTCATCGAACCACCAAACGTAAACAATTGAAAACGCA
>JAGPOY010002396.1:2388-17301 GCA_018983105.1 Silene uniflora | reverse complement strand
ACATCGTTTGTTTGTTTATTTACTTCTTCGTTCTCTTTACGTTGCATATTTATCTTCCAATCTCGTTGTCAGTTGTGTGCAACAGTCAATCAAACTGTTGCTCAGAACTGCTGTAACTCTTGTGAACTTACAAGCTCATTAAGTTTCTCAAGATCGTACACCATTTGAGACAAATTTTTAAAAGGGTCACCTAATTCACCCCCTCCCCCTCTTAGGTGCTAATCGTTCTTAACTCTTCATGCACGCATCAATCCCTTCCTCAAATAGGACTTCAAAGTAATCGCTGTAATACACTTGAACTTGGGCTTGACCACAAACCCCTTGTAAGACACTCTAGTTTTCCTAGGACCCCGTAGTGTTACTATCTTTTCTTGGCAATCGATACTGGTTTTGTACCTACTTAGCCAATCCATTCCTACAATAACCTCAAAGCCATCTAACAAGAATTCTAGCAAATTGACTGGAAGATCAACTTGCCCTATTACAAACGACATATCCCGATACAACTTCCCACAAGCTACTGACTCTCCCGACGGAATAAACACATTATCTATTAAAGATTCATACTCCCCCAAACCCATAGTTATATCATGAGTCTTAGAAACAAAAGAATGTGAAGCTCCCGAATCAAAAAGCACAAAAATGGGTACGGAGTTAACAAGAAAAGTACCCGTAATAACTTGAGCATCATCCTCAGCCGCCTGCTTCTCCATCATGAACAATTTGCCGCTGCTCTTCTGCTCATTGCCTTGCACCGTGCTTGCCGACGTTGTGGGTTTCGCAGCCGAATACTGGTTGTTGACACTTCCCTGACGCTGAAAGTTCCCACCATTACCACGGTTGAAGTAGCTGTTGTGGCTGTTGGTTTGTCCACCCTGGTTAAAACCCGAACCAGTGAGCCGATTAATTGCCATGCTCTGATTCGGTGTCTGTGAGAAACGATACTACTGTTGTGGCCTCTGAAGAGTGAACGGAGTAGGACTGGCACACTCGTGTCTCTAGTGCCCGAAACCTCCGCAACCATAGCACTACATCCCCGAGTTATAGTTATTGGTACGAGCTCCTCGCCCGCTAAAGGAAGATGTACCACCGAATCCAGGTCCTCCTGAGTAGCTCCTAGCCTGGTTGTAGTTACCACGCTTGAATCCAGACTGCCCACCACTCTCATTGTCATTCTTTCTTTTCTCGCCCAGCTTCTCCCGAGTCTCCTTGGTCATCTCTACCATTCTCTCAGCATTCCCTGCTCTCTCATATGAATCAGCCAAAGTCGTGAGGGACTCAGGCTGCATCTTCTCCATGATCTTCAGAGATAGCTCTTGCTCGAAGTGAAGAGCCTTAGCTGATGGAGTGAGTTCCATTTTATCAGCATACCTCGCCAGTTCATTGAACCGTTTGTAGTACTCAGCGATAGTCATAGTCTCCGTCATGCGAAAGTTAGAAAACTTCAGCCGCATCTTAGCCTTCAAGTGCTCAGGAATGAATTTCCTCCTCATAGTGCTCTTGAACTCTTCCTAGGGAACTGCACCCCCGTCGTATTGACTACGAGCATCTTCTTTGACACTGTTCCACCAGATTCCAGCTTTATCTCTAAGGTAGAACGCAACTTGGTCCACCATAAGTGCTTCCGGATAGTTAACCACTGCCAGGACACTCTCCATCTCCCGATGCCAGTTATCAAGCACGTGAGATAGCTCGGTACCCTCATAGGTGGCTGGGTTGAAGCGAGAGATAGTGGTGCTTATCTTTGCAGGGTCCACTACCACTTCCTTCTCCCTATTTTCATTCTTGAGAGCCTCTAGCATAGCGTCATGCTGCTCGATGATCCAGGCCATCTGGTCTGTGTTCATCTCTTGAGCTCTGAGATACGCAGCTGATCTTTTGGGCGGCATTTTGAGGTGATATAAGAGAGAAATGTAAGCATACAGCCAACGACTCAAAACAACAAATATGCCCAAGGAACTAGCTCAGTCGAGTCCAAACATGGCTCGGTCGAGCTGATCTCGGCTCGGTCGAGCTACTACCTAGCTCGATCGAGTCATTTGAGATCAGAATATGGCAGAACTGAACACAGTACCTTAGCTCGGTCGAGCTACATCCAGCTCGGTCGAGCTACTCTTGGCTCGTCCGAGCAACTCTGAAACAGAAGCTATTGTATCACTCTGGAAACTACCCACTCAGTCGAGTCATTGGTGGCTCGGTCGAGCTACCCTTAGCTCGGCCGTGTCACCCTCCGCTCGATCGAGTCATGCCTGCTAATAGTACCTATCTACCCGCATGCCTTTCTCATGATTATCATTACGTACTATAGCGATACTACACATGGCTTATTAACATTGGCATACATCCTTAATACATAAACATAGATCATGCGATATAAAGCAATAAAACATTCATCATGCTCAACATGTATACATACAACACATCCTCTTTCTCATCATACAGTTCAACATGCTATCATACCTTCACATCAAACAAAACATTCACATCACAACAACAACATATCCCGACTCTCCCATAGTGAACGATTAGGAGTTACAAAGGCAATCATGCGGCTTTGGGACGTCTCCCAAGCCCTTGCGGTAGCTCCAAGCAACTCCCAACCGGGTTCATTTTATTTGACACACTAGGTTCATTGATTCATTGGTTTTAGGTGCCAAGATCATTGCTCTGTTACCACTTTGTAACACCCCCATATACCGGAGTACCCTACCAAGGGCTACCCTAGCATATAAAGGCGTTATCATCTCGACATAACCGAGGCAGTGAACATCAAAAGAATAATACGAGTACCTTTATTAATAATATGTTTAAAGTCTTACAACTGTCTCAAAACAAACAACTGGAAATATAAACTGTCTTAAACATAATATAACAAATGTCGGCTACTAGCTCTAAACTTGTGGCGACTCTTCCTCCCATCCCATAAGCACATCATCATCAAGCTCATTACCTGCTAAACTAACTGCGCACCATCCCCTAATGGATCACAGCAGGTCAAAGACAAACAACTGGGGTCAGTGACAAGGGCAAATCGTATCACCTCAGTCAAGATAATCCCAAACGGACACTAAGAATGCAGATAGTGAAGTCAAGGGTCGAACCACAAGGAGGCGGTGTAATCTATTTGCAATTATCTAAGTCTGTGTCAAAGGTAGCAAATTGTGGGGGTTTTGTTTGTTTGATCGCTACAATTAATAACAAGTAAATAAGATGAATTCAAGAATATTAAAAGAGTCTAGAGATCGGGTTCACTAGGTCAGTTATACGGGGTAAGAATTAATTCATTGATTGAGCAGTTATGTTGTTTAAGGTCATATGATCGGTCGACTCAAATATGCCCTTTAGATCTAAACTTAACATGCGGTCTCTATCAATAAGTCAGTCCATTCAATTGTCGCAGCCTATACTAGTCTTAATCCGGTCGACAATAATCCTAGTTTGCAAGACTAATCAATTAACTCTGGCCAGTAATCAACCAATTAGATTCAAGACAACAATTGAACAACAACTAAAAGCAAATTAACAATCAATTCATTAAATCAATTCCCCTTCTAACTTGCAACCTAGATCCCCTTTCACCCTAGATTGAGAAATTAGCTACGCATACTAACGGAAATAACAACGATAATTAGGTTGGAAAACATGATGAAATAATAATAACAAATGAATAACAAGAGCAATTGAATTAAGAGTGCTTGAATTGATAAATTAAGAAAGATTAATACCGTATTTCGTCGTAGATCCGAAAGCAAATAAAAGTAACTAACTAGGTTTAGATTTTTGAAAAATTAAAAGTGTAACCTAAAAGCAATACCGAATATGGTATTTATAATAAAACTCCTTAAAAACGAAATAAGGAAAGTTATCGAAAACGTCTCAGCGATCAGCGAACTCGATCGAGTTCATGCCAACTCGATCGAGTTCTGGGCTCTTCCTCAACTTTCTCTTCGAGCAATCTTCTTAGCAATTTTTTCCTAGATTCCCATGCCATGCTACGTGTGTTCCTCCATGTCAAGTCCGCGGTGCTCCATTCCATCTTTTGCTCCATAAATGCATCAATCCCGCATTAAACACCGAAAGGCGGAAGTATCGACATTCTAACATAAATAGCATATAAATGACATAATTAGCACGAGAATCATCTCAAAATAACTCAAGGGGAGGCATAAAAGTGTATACGAATATGACTCATCAGTCAGTCAACTGAATATAACAGTAAAGATAAATAATCACAAGCGGAAGGAACAGTAATCTATATCTAAGCATAACTAAATCCATTTCTCACGTATCACGTAACTGACTACACAGCAAGCTTTGTAGCCCTGCCAGATTACCGTCGCAACGATAATCCACACCGCCATTGGGGGATCGCAGCCTTGCCCACCAAATCCCCGCTCAATGAGCGAACCCAAGGCCATTAATGTGCACATCCCTCCTGGTTGAGAATCCCATCGAGGCGACAAAGGGGCGTGATCACCTCTCACAGTTACCACTCAGCCGGAACCATATCACAATCTCTATTTCCCCAAACTCCGTTGTCATACATTAAGCAATCAATCACAATATGCAATCAACCATACAATCATATGTCTTACAGTTATAACATCAACTGAGTAGGGATAACCTACCTTATTCGCAAATCCTAACACAAACAATCACAGCAGTCACAGCAATCAATCGCAGAATCCCTCCTCTACGAATTCGTCACCTAATCATCAATTAAGTATAATTAAAACCAAACCCTAGTATCCCATAATCACATATTAGGGTTCATAACTAGAATACTAAGATTAGTCGATAAAATAGATAACTTACCCTCAAGTTCTAGATCTTAATCTAGTGTAGATCTGAATCCTAGCTTTTGATGCAAAGTATAAAGAAGAGAAGCACCGTACGTCGCTTGAGTTTTCTAAAAAAGGGTTTTAGAATAAGAATAAAATGATTTAAAACCAAGCTTCTCCCTTTTATACTTATTGCACAAAAACCGAAAAACCAACCCGCCAGGGCGTCGGCTCGGTCGAGCCAGAACCAGCTCGACCGAGCTAACCCCAGCTCGGTCAAGTCAAAGTGACTCGGTCGAGGAGTTGCGTTCCAGGAACTTCTGAAACGTGAAAAACACAAACGTAGGATCTCTTAGTGGACCTGCTCGGTCGAGCTACTCCTAGCTCGGCCGAGCTACTTATGCTTAGAAATCCGTAGTATTACAAAGGTCTTGATAGTTCTCTCTGTCTGTCCATTTGTTGCTGGGTGAAATGCAGTACTCATCTTCAAAGTAGTCCCCGTTAGCGCTTGTAGCTCTTGCCAAAATCGTGAAAGGAATCGCGCATCACGGTCAGATACAATGTCCTTAGGCACTTCGTGCAATCTCACTACATTCTTTCGATAGCCATTCGCCAACTGAAGCTTACTCCAAGTATCCTTCATGGGAATAAAATGAGCTGACTTGGTTAAGCGATCCACGATCACCCAAATCATGTTATTTACTTGTACCGTCCGCGGTAAACCCACAATGAAATCCATGGAGATCGACTCCCATTTCCATTCCGGCACATCAAGTGATTAAATCTTACCTTGCGGTCGTCGCTGCTCACCTTTGACTCTTTGACAAGTCAAGCATCTTGTAACAAATTCCGCGACATCTTTCTTTATCCCTGACCATCAGAAAGTCTTCTTTAGATCTTTATATAGCTTATCACCTCCTGGATGAATAGAATATGGTGTATAGTGAACCTCTTTTATAATCATCTCTCTCATGTCTTCGTCAGCTGGAACAAACCACCTACCATCGAATCGCACACTTCCATGGGAGTGAATAGAAAACCTTGTCATATTCACATCACCGATCTTTCCTTTCCACTCTTGAATCGTAGGATCAATAAGTTGCTTTTGCTTCATCTCAGTATAGAATTCAGGTTCTAAGGTCAAACTGTTAACTTCATCACCCTTGCGAATCATGTAATTCCCTATCTTGTTCACTTCATCCTTTAATTGCATTAAAGACAGCTTGCCTATTTACGCCTTTTGCACATGCGATAAAGTCATCGAGAGTAGGGTTGATAGTAGTATAACCTTTCTCCTTTTCTAGCACATTGACCTCATCTTCGGTTGGAGAAATGAGGTGAGAGCAATCCAAGGTGGATTCCTCATCTGTAATCATCAGAATTCCAAGAGGACTTTGAGTATTATTGGGCTTACTTCCAGAAGGTATGGGCAGGCGCCCAACTTCAATCATATATATCTTGAAGGGCAATGTTTCAATTTGTAGAAATTTTTTGTATCATGCCCTTTGCCTCTATGGTAATCGCAATAGGCATTTTCTCCTAGAACCTAGACTTCTTTTCGAGGTCAGGTGTAGGTCCTACGGGTTGGATTTTACCTTGTTCGACAATCTTTTCAGCACGTTGGAATATGTGTCACCAATGTTAGTGAACCTCCTATGTGGGTTGTTCTTCTTAGCGGAGGATTCTACGAGATTGACCTCGTCGGTCTTGCTTTTAGAGTCGTAAGAACGACTTGTTGTGCCTTGATATCCACGACCCAACGTTTTGGACAAGAGCACTTTGTGGATGTCGTTTTTAATCTTTATTCCCAATGCAGTTAAGTCTTTAAAAGACTTAATGTTCTGATATCTTAAATAGTGCGTGTAAATAGGCCTTAAATTGTCTACGAACTTTTCGACAAGAGTAGCTTCGTCTGGGCGTTTGACGAGTTGTGTGCTAGTCTTCCGCCACCCACTTAGGAAGTCGGTGAAGCCTTGTTTCTCATCTTGGGTAAGAACCTCTAAAGTACGCATGTTGACTTGAATCTCAGCATTATATGCATATTGCTTGGTGAACTTAATTGCAGTATCATCCCAAGTAGCAATCTTCTTGTGATCTAGGGAGTAAAACCATTGCTTAGGGATGGTGTCAAGAGATGAAGGAAAGATCCTTGAGAACATCTCTGGCTTGATGCCTTTGATAGACATGTAATCCTTGAATTCTCGGATATGGTTCAAAGGGTTTTCATGCCCCTTAAACTTTGGGATGTCAGTCATGTTGAAGTTTGTTAGAAGTCGAGTTTTACAGCTTCATACTTGCGACTGTTTTCCCTATAAATGTCATCTCCCTTGAGGTACTCTCCAAGTATTGGAGACGCTTTTCAGCTTCAGTAAGAACTGGTGGAGGATCCATTTTCGGTTGGTCGAAGGGAGGAGGATCATTAAGGCCAGGACCATCTGCAGTGGGAAGCCCGGCTTTCACCGCGACGATACGGCCTTCAATTGTTCGGAGGCGAGCATAAGCCTCATCTTGACTTGTCTGGAGACGAAGGAGTGCAGCTAGGATTCGATTATTACCATCTTCGGGTTGAGCATTGATGCTTCCTTGGCTAGTTCCCACCATCTTGAACTAAGATAAGAACCGACGACGAATCAAAACACGATCGACCATATTGCACACTTACTCGAAAAGAGAGAGACTGGACTTCTGAGAATGGGCGTGATGCCATTGTGTCATGTGTGGGATTTGAAAATGACAATTTTGAAAATTTAGTCCTAGACAACTGTAGTGTAGTTGTAGGAGTGCTGACACGAAGTGTACTTTCAAAATGGGTTGTAAGGCCCGAATTTGACTCGAAATTTGGACAGAGTTTCGGCTTTGTTTTGTGCTATTTTAGGCCATTTTTCAAAATTTATTTACATTTTGAAAGAATTTTGATTTTCAAAAATTTCGTCATGGTTTTGTTTACAAATGGTGATAACGTATGTGATACAAACATATATACATGCATTATAACGGTATGCTGAGTGCATTTAAAGGGTTTTGGCTTAAAAGGTGGGTTGCCATACCAAGCATTCAAACCCTGGTCTATGGAGAGGTCTATGCCAAACATGAGTAAGGTCGGTTCCTAATCCATTTCCTCGAGTAGTGAAATCTCTTGATACAAACATGAGTAAGCATCATGGTATGGTTGACGACAATCGTTATCCATCATTAGGCCCAAATAGGAATTTGGACCGTCCAGACAGGACAATTGGTCGAATAGGGTTGGTTATAGTCTAGAAAGGCCGAATAAAAAGACCTAAGAACGTCGAGTAATGAGAATCGACAACTGTCTTGTATAAACTATTCCCTAACCTCATTCAAGTTTCAGCCTGGGTAACACGTAAGTGTATCATCCCCAGTGAAGTGGCCAAACTAAGGACCATGCTACCCGCGCGTTGTGTTTGTTTAAAGCGGTGGCACTGCATCCACGAAACTTTGGTTTTCCAAAGCACGTGATGGACCGTTGCCGATTTGTGAGACATTGAAACCGGTGAAAGGTTGAATAAGCCTGCATTTGTGGAGTCGCCACCAATTTTTGTGGAAAATTGGAACCGTTCGAATACTATATGTCATGTCAAGACACAGAGTAATGACATGCACACTAAGAACCCGTTACCCTTATAATTCTATATCTAGAATGACTCTCGAGATGCCAATGAACACGTATGTCCAGAGATAACTGGAGTAAGGGTGAGGGTACGTATTAGGAAGCTCTTTTGTTTGAACACCTAATCCCGCCCGCCTCGATAGCGTCCTCTACTAATGATTAGGGAAATTGTTTGTATTTCATATGTTGTCGAATGTAATGCATGCATTGCAACAAACAATAGATTAATCCTAGCATGTGAGAATCAACTATGTCGGTGAACAAGTATTTTCGCAAACAATTAGGTCGAAATTGAAATTAAATTCATTTACATGTGAAAGACATACAATTGAACCATAATAATAATTACAATAAATTGAATACGATAATTAAAATCATTAATTATAACCTTTATCTAATCCGTGTTAAAAATACGTCTGATTAGAGGTGATAATAGAGATAATAGTCGGTTAGGAACGTAATTAGAAACCTACGTCAAAGTGAAAAGAAGTTCAGAGACAGAAACCATCTCAGAACAGGTGCAGTGTCTGCAGCGTCCACTAGAAGAGACGCAGCAGTTCATGCGACTATTCTTGAGTTGGGTTCTGGCTGTGAAGTCAGAATCACAATCCGTTACGCTTCGTTGGTTGATTTAAGGATTGATTATTGATGTGCAACTCAAGTAGAAGTATTTTACATATTACATATGCTCTGTTTAGGTCATAAACGAAAGAAAACATGATGAAACGTGATTAATCACAGCGGTTTACGTAGATTTACAGCTACATACGAAATCGAAAATATAAAGGTCGAAACTTTGAGATTTAAGCGAGAAAAGGAAACGAACTAGGGTTAAATATGCCAGAGATGAAGTACAGAGCCTCGACATGAACAAGTCGAGCCTCCAAACTCAAGTTGAATTAAAACGGCGAAAACCCGCAAATATTGATTATTCGGGATTTAGGACGATTTAAAGAGGTATGACAAAAAAGGATTTATGAAAACTTGATTTATATGTCGAATGAACAAAGAAACTCGAAAAAGAGAACGAAAAGAAAAGAAGGACGAAAATTACACAGGACTGAGGAAGAAGAAGAAGAAGAGCAGGAACAGCGAGCAACCTCTGGAAGAGGAGCAGCAGATGCTACGATCCTTCCAGAAGGCGCAGCTGTTGCTGCAATTCTTCCAGAAAGCGCAGCTGTTACTGCGATTCTTCCCGACGTCATTCCAGTGTTGTTTCGTGAAAATAGTTAAAAGATTTGATTCAAAAGTCGATTTTAAGCATACTTTTGACATGGATTTTACATTAATTGGTAAATAATGAAAAGATACAATAAAAGTGGGATTACACCCTCAGACTTACATGTTTGACGAAACGAGATTGACTAATGTTATCGTTTTAGTGATTGCTCGACTCGAATATACGTGGAAGGTGCCTCGTTGGAGGATTTAACGAATTAATTTAGGTTGATTGATTGTGGAATTGGTCAAATTGGTTGGTCTATGCAACGTGACTGGTACTCAGAATGATCTGAGCTTACGTGGTCGATTGATCAAGCACGTAGGCGTCGGGAGTAAGAACAAAAGTCTAGAATGCAAAGAGAGAAGAGAAGGGTGGACACTCACGTGAAAAATATGGAGGCCGGAGTGGCTGCTGCGCCTCTTTTCCAGCCTCTATTTATAATAAAATATTTGGAAAAGTTTGGGAAAGACAAAGATTTAGAAATAAATCTCAAGAATATTCTGGAAATTGTGAAAACAGGGCTGGAAAAGAGGCGCAGCAGCCACTGCGACCCTTCGAAGAGGTGCAACATTTGATGCGTGCTCTCTCCAGCGGTTTCCTCTTCCACAAGAAAGATTTCCGCATGTTATTTAGGAATTAGGGTAGAGTTACACTTCCTTATTCCGTAAAATACAATATTTCGGTAAATATTACTAAAAGATATGGATTTTATTTAGGAATAAATATCTAGAGTGTTCTAGAACATTCTGACTCGGCATTTTAAACGGTTTTTAGGAAATGAATTGGTTTTTGACCCGGACTCTAAATGAACTCTAATTACTGTCAAAACGAACGTATCGGTGCGTAGATGACGACCAAGGGGTTGACTCAAGTATTTGAGCTATCACTTTATCGATGAACTTATAGACTGTCGCAAATTGCTCCGCGTAACCAAACATGCGGCCCAATCATCACTGGGTGGTTGGCGGTAGGTGTACAAACGAGGTATCTACAGATTTTCCCCCTTTTTTTATATAAATTTAGGGTATATCTTATTTGATAAGATTTGGTAAATTAAAAGGATAGAGTTAGGTAACAAGTATAATGTAGAGATTTTGTGATAAAAGTTCGGCCAAAAAGATAGAACGAAATATTATGACGGAATATTGGTTCGTAAAATAAACACAAAATATATATGACTAGCAGACGGAATATTCTCGTAATATAATATAATATTTAACATAAATATGCTTGAAGCGGAAAATACGGACACAATCATACAATCTCGTTTTATCTAGTTAGTCATTAAGTTTGAAAATATTTGTGACAAGTTTAGTTGCCACCAATTAAACCAATTTCCAACCGTAAAATTTCAAAACGTTCTCTAGCTAACGCCTTTGTCAAAATATTTGCCCATTGTTTTTCCGTACTACTAAATTCAAGTCTTATGTTGCCTTTTTCGACATGGTCTCTTAAGAAGTGGTGTCGTATATCTATATGCTTAGTACGAGAGTGTTGTGCAGGATTTTTCGAGATAATAATAGCACTCGTATTATCACATAAAATAGGAACACATCCAACATTAACACCAAAATCAGATAATTGTTGTTTAACCAATTATAATTGGGAACATACCAATGCGGCAGATATATATTCGGCTTCAGCAGTGAGTAAGGCAACATAATTTTGTTTCTTTGACCCCCATGATATAATGCATGGTCCGACAAACGTAGCGATGCCGGCAATACTTTTTCTATCAAGTGAACAACCTCTATAATCTACATCTTAAAATCCTATGAGACCGAAATTACAATCAAGGGGATACCACAAGTATAGCTTAGACGTACCAATCAAATATCTCAAGATTCTCTTAACTTCAACCATATGTGACTCTTTAGGGCACGATTGAAATAGAGCACAAACACATACCATAAACATTATCTGGTCTACTTGCTGTTAGATAAAGAAGTGAGCCAATCATACTTCGATAAGTCGTCTCATCGAAAGACTTACCATCTTCATCTAAAGTCAATTTCTTATCCATGCCCATTGGAGTGGGCATAAGATGAGAGTTTTCCATACCAAATTTTCTGATTAGCTCCCGATATATTTTTTTTTGGTGAATCATGATGCCTTCACTAGTTTGCTGAATCTGAAGCCCTAGGAAGAATTTGAGTTCTCCCATCATGCTCATCTCGAATTCTGAAGTCATTAATTATGAAAAATACTTGCACAATTTATTATTAGTTGAACCAAAAATGATATCATCAACGTATATTTGAACAACTAATAAATAAGAACTCCCGGATTTCAAGAACAAGGTCTTGTTGACAGATCCTCTTTCAAAGCCACTTTCAAGAAGAAATTTAGGCAATTTGTCGTACCAAGCCCTGGGAGCTTGTTTCAAACCATATAAAACTTTGTCTAATTTATAAACATGGTTTTAAAACTTGCTATCAAGAAATCCTGGCGGTTGCTCTACAAAGACTTCTTCTTCCAAATAGTCGTTAAGAAATGCAGTCTTAACATCTATAGGAATAGTTTCATTCCTTTATGAGCTGCAAAATCTATCAAAATTATAATAGCCTCAAGTGTAGCCACATGAGCGAAGGTCTCATCATAGTCAATTCCTTCTTGTTGATTGTACCCCTGAAAAACCAATCTAGCTTTGTTTTGTACTATAACTCCCGAGTCATCCAACTTATTTCTGAACACCCATTTTGTACCAATAATAGATCGATCCCTTGGTCTTGGAACTAAGTGCCAAACTTTGTTCCTTTCGAACTGTTGAAGCTCTTATTGCATGACAACTATCAAATATGCCTCTACAAGAGCTTCCTTGATATTGGTTGGTTCAATGGTTGATAGGAGGGGGTAGAAGGAGCAAAAGTTATTTAGCTTTCTACGTGTTTGAACACCTTTGTTCAAGCTTCCAAGGATGCTCTCCATAGGATGAGAGTCCTTATATCTCCATTTTATAGAAGCTGGAGGCATATCATCGTCATTTTAACTTGGTTCTCCTTCTTCAAATGATTGGGATCCAAGATTTGTTTCCCCTGAATTTAATCCCGGGGTTATAGCTTCATCTGTTATAACTCTGGATTTTGTACTTGTCTTTGGGTTTTCTTGGAAGTAAAAGTTTCCGTAATTGCAATGTGTTTTCGTAAGGGACACATTATGTTTCACAGTTACTCGACCGAGTAACAATGTTTGCTCGACCAAGTTGAGCAGACTCGATCGAGTAACCGAGAAACAGCCTTTTTGCTCTTTGTGTTTGAGAGTTGGACGGGGTTAGTGTATTATCGAGTCTTGGTAGTGTTCTCGTCTCGTTTAATCCTTTCAAAATGTTGATTTCACCTACCGGGGTATTTAATTGTCTTAAGAATGAACTTCAGCGATAAAGTTCCTTTTAAGAGGGTTAGATAACATCCCGCAATAATGCTACGAAATAACTGCTATAGTTACTCCTCTTGTGCTATTGGTTGCACTAATTGTTTTATAATTTTGAGTTGTTACATAATTTGGTTGGGTTGTTATATAATTGGTTGTGTAATTACGGCGTTTCGTGTTGTGAAATTATTGTATCTCATAGTATAATGGTTAAATGTATGGAGACACATGGGGATAATAACGGTCGTTTGTTATATTATAGTGCGGCGTTGGTTGTTTTGGGTATAAATGGACACACGGATATGAGTGATGTTTCCAGATTCTTAACTTAACGCTTTTGATAATGCCGGGTTGTGGTTCTTGAACGCGCGGGACAAACTTCGGGGACGAAGTTCCTTTTAAGGGGGAAAGACTGTAATACCCACCCTTTTAGGGACCTGTTGACTGGCCCTTTGATCATTGGGGCCCTTAGTAAGAGATCGAGGAGAGACACGTTTGGACTCGACCGAGTTAGGCTCACTCAGCCGAGTTAGCCCTTACTTGACCGAGCAAGTATGTGTCAGCGTGATATTATAATTACGCGGAGGTTACAATGTCGGATTCATTTCCCATTTTCGTCATCTCTCTCTAAAAACCTAAAACCTCTCTTTAATCTCTCATCTCTTATTACCCAATTTCTCTACCAACTTGGACTACACCTCGAGGACGACGGGATAACAAGTGTCGGGATTGTCAATTCGGACCTTGACCGCCACCGGGATGATGGTACCTTTGGATAGTTTCTGTATAATGGTTTATGGGTAGATAGTATCGATAGAATAGTGATTGTATAATTGTTGATGTAGGATTTGATATGAGTGTAGCATGGATGCGATGTGGATGCTTTGTCTGCGGGATAGTGTAAAGGTAGGGTTTCCCTACTTAGTTGCGTGCCTGTGTAATTATGTTTGAGCATTATGATTGTGATTAGCATGTTGGTTGTAATTGCCTTTGTTAATGTTGATTGATTGATGTTTTTGGAGATGGGGATGGTGGTGATCGATGATGGTCAGACTATGTCGGGAGATAGTCTCACTCTCATGTTCGCCTCTTGTGACTCCCGTCACAAGGGGGATGTGCACATTAATGATCTGGGTTGCTCGTTGCGGCGAGCGAGAATTAGGTGGTAAGGATGCGGTCCCCACTGACGGCGAGGATTACCTGTTGCGATGGGTAATCTGGCAGGGCTACACGTTGCGGCGTGTAGTTGGTTACTGTGAGAGAGGAAGTAGTGGAGGGCGTATGACTTTGGCTTTCCTTCCACTGTTGATCGTTGTTGTTCATACGTTGCTCAATATGTTTATGCAGATGACTGACCTCGTTTTATGTTTTCAACACTTTGGTGATCCATTCGAGGATGATGAGCAGTTGATTTAGCAGATTTAGCTGCTGAATGCTTGTGTGGTGTTGCTGTGTTGCTGGGGAGCGATGTCGCGATGAGTTCACTAGGGAGAGTCTCACCATAGTTGTTGAAGATGTTGTTTATTTCTTTGTTAATCAGTTTAAATGTTCTTGTAATTTAATCATGTTTCTTAATTGCCAATTTGACATATACTTTATCTCGAGAAACCGAGATGGTAGTGCCCTTGTTTGCTAGGGAAGGTCTGGTTATGTAACACTCCTGGATATTTGTTCCACATCGGTAGAATGTGGGTGTGTGTGGAGATTTGTCCCACATCGGTAGATTATGGGGCTTGTGATATATTTATAATAACTCCCACCCACCACTTAGCAACAACATCTTGTGCTTTTGGGCTTAAGTAAGGACAAAACAGGCCTACAAGTGTGTACGACCGTGGTGGGTCAGGTTGTTAAAAATGGTATCAGAGCCGACCCTGCGACCGTATGGTGAGCCTGTGGTCGGAGTACCC